>VZTE01003146.1:949644-1094420 GCA_013397775.1 Eulacestoma nigropectus | reverse complement strand
GTGGGGGGGGGGGGGGGGTTTGCTTTAACTCTGTTGGTAATAAACTTCTTTATATTCTTTAAAGTTTTAGGCCTGCTGTGCATTTCTTCTAATCCTTATCTGACAGAGTGAAATAGATGTGATCAAACTACTACACCTGAGTGATTTTGAAAGCTATCATTCATATTTGTTTACTTGCAAAACTGTGGCTTATAGAAATAGCTCTATTTTTTTCCTCAGAGATTCACAGTGCTCTGGTAAATATTTTCATACATGGTTAGACTTTCATACATCATTTTGTGGGCAAAGAGTAAGTCCATCAAAAATTTAAAGCAACCAGTTGTTGTTCTGGAAGGCAGCAGATGCTGAATATTTCACAGATGCCTTCCTTCCATTTGTTTGGTTTCACCACTTATGTGGAGATAACTGAAACACATTTTCTAAGCCTTGGCAGTGCACTTGATCAGCACTCTGGTGGCAGATGAGTTTCAGTGTAACCATGTCCAACAGATGTGAAAGGGCAGAATGGGGCTTTCATTGGAGTGTTTTATGGATGTCTGCTAATTGCATTCTGCTTCCCCCAACACTTGCACAGGAATCTCACACACTTGTCGTCTCTATAAGGTGTGGTAAGGGTTGGGAGATCTACTGACTGAAGAAACAGTGCCCTCTTCCATCGGCACAGCCTGACAGATAGTTCACCCATGGTCAGATGGATTTGTTCCCAAAGCTAGAGGGCAGCTATCAAACTGTGGTGGAGTATGCATCCTCTGTCTTTACTTATACCCATCATATTTGTTTTATTTTTAAAGAAGAAAATACTAATTACTTCCGTTTGTATTTATTACAGTAAGAAGGATAATTTGTCACTTTTTTGTAAAGACTCGAATTTCAATAATTTCGTTTTACCTCTAGTAGGTTAAAAATGGCTTATAGAAAGGATTTAATCAAGAACTTCTGCCTATCCCTGTGAATTACTGGTATGCTATTTGGTTAAAGTTCTTAAGCTTTTAGAGTAATTGAAATGTTGGGTTGAATCTTAGAAAGAATTAACTACTGATATTTTTAGAAAGTAAATTAAAGCTTTTCTACTTTTCGGTAGAGAAGCCTTCTAAATTTCCTTTAAGAATTGTATGCCATGTCACTTTTAGAGAGCGTCTTCAGCAATGTCAGCCTCCTGGATCTCCTTCACAATATTGTTTTGAATGCAACATGTGAAAAAAACAAGCCCAGGCATAATTTTAGGTGACAACATTCTTCCATATACTTGTTTTACTTAAGCAGGTGCACAACTTTACTGCCTAAGTATCCAAGTCATGCAGCATGTTAGGCAACAGTATTTTATATCAGCTATTGTCTCGAGGCAGATATTAAAGCCTACTGATTTTCTTTGGTCAAGCACAGTACTAAAATTAACATCTGAAAATTCAAAATGTATATTAAGATATAAACCTCTCAATGGAAAGGTAATCTCAAAGAAGAGCCTTTGTAAATATTATTAACTCTTCAGCTACAGCTAATAAAAACCCTGAAATGCTAAGATATCAGTGTATAGACCTATAGGTATTGTTTCATCAAAATAAATGAAATCAAAGAAGATTGAGAGAAAATAAAATATAATTTTTTTTTCCAGATCAAACAAGAGGTACTGCAGTCAGCAGCAACTGGTGTAAAATAGCTACTTCAAAGAGGTAGCTACTTGATTTTAAAAGCCCACCCTGCAAAAAGCTTGCTCAAAAAATATATATTTATCATAGCAACTTCCTGTGAAAAGGTCAGAAAATTAGGGATCATGAACTGTAAAGACAACATTTTTATACTACTTTTATGTTAGATGTTACGTTAGCCTGCTTTGTCAGCTAGAGAAACTTAAAAACAATCACATTTTTTCTTCAAGTTAATTTACAGGAAAAGGAATAGAAAGACAGCTTGGCATTGAATGAATACTTATGGTTCTGTAGCCTTGTTGAATTATTTTGTTAATACCCTTGTGGAATGGTAAGGTTGTTCTGCAAGGCAAGAAAATAAAAGCACTATCATTGTATTTTATAAGAAGCATGCCTTTTTTCTTGTTGCAAATACTTAGTCTGAATATTTATAGTACTAACAAATTCCCTCTGTCTTTCAAAAATGACCACATTTTGGGCTACGCCTGTGATAGACCCACACTGAAATATATGGGTTGGGTACAAAGAGGGGTAACTGCTCCAGGGTGAAGACAGCATCTGAGCTCTGTCCCATTCACATAACATGATTTCTTCCCCATGAGGCCTGCAATGAAAACAGATAAACCACAAAGCATTTTTAGTCTCTTTACTTTGCCATAAAACAAGGCTTATTTCTCTTCTTTGGCCATCTATGTGAATTTCACACTGCTAGGATCATTATCAGAGAGTATCCCTGCTAGCTCTGCCCCTCTGAACTCCTCTTTAGAACTCAATTCAAACTAAGAAAGTAGCAAAAAAAATTTCCAATCATCCTAGATGACAACATCTTGCCATACGAGGAAGTTTGATCTAAAATGGAACATACTAGCTTACTGGAAAGAAAGCATAGGCAATGAATTATTCAGGGTTTCTAGTCAACAACCTTTTATATTGTGTTCTATCCCAGGATAAATGGTTCAGACTCAAGTACTATATTTGTCAACAGTAAACTAAACCTGCTGCCCAAATCCCACACTGACAGTGTTAAACTGCTTGTATATTGTTATGGCTGTCATTTAAGGCAGCTAAAGCACAATTCAGAGCAGGGCTGTCCCTGTGTTCCTAACTCATCCCCCTGTGTTTTCACTTTTCATGAACTCAGAAAACTGGCAACGCCAGAAGAATTACTGGGGCTGAAACAACACCTGGGCACAGGGGATTCCATTGAGAACAAGAGTACCAGTGGTGCTGCATGAACTCTGGTTTTCTTTTATTTGTGCATCATTTAAACCATTACTGCAGTCTTTTATTTCAATGAGATTATTTTAGAAATGTAAATCCCTTGACCAGGGATTGCAGATTGTAAAGAGATGAGTCTATTTCCCTGATGTGATATTTCAGATGAGTCCATTAGACTTGAACCAGCAGGAAATTACCTCACTATTATTGCTACATATACTGATTTTGTGCTTTTCTCTTATTTCTTCAGTGTGTTGAATAGAGTATTTATAAAACAAAAAAAAAATTAATAATATAATATCAACACAAAGGACCCTGTCAGTTTTCTTCCCCAAACATCTTTTAAATACATAGGAGAATATTTAGAGGTAGCTTTTGGGCACTTTAGTAGTGGGGACATGGGTGCTGTTCCATTAAGTTAAATAAGGACTGACCCAAAGCAGATCAAATTGGGACCTTTGATTCAGACTAACAATCCTAAAAACATTGACCCATTTAAGTGTGCTACTAAATCTGCCGTGTCTTGAAATCAGATATTTTTTGGGGTCAACCAGGACAAATTTTTCTTCTAACTGTTAATAAAAATAGTGTCATAGGCAGATGCAAAATAAGATCAAAGTGCTTGGCCTCTTATAAAGAATAGCATTCTTATCACATTGTTGATGCCTACATTTGGCAGTGCTTAAATTTCTATTCCTTTTTTGAAACACTCATCTCTATGAATTCATTCATTCAGAATCAAACACCCTGCTTCATATCTTAATAGATGTTTTCTGTTTGCCTCAGGTTATTTTTATTTTAAAAATATATATAGATGGATGTACTTTTGGAGCCGAGTTGCTGCACCAATCAGTTTTTAGCATATATTTACTCATCTCAGACACTTTGGTTGTTACTGGGGTAAAAAAACCCAACACCTATTGAGACAAAATTCAAATTTATTATCTTACCATGTTGTGGCATCAGTCATACGTCAGTTTCTGTGGTGTGAATTATTAGAGCTGGAGAGAACTCTGATCTTTTTCTTGTGGGATGAAATCCCATATGCCTTTATCATTTCCACGAGGTGCTTATTATACTTTCAGTGATTCTTTGTAATGGCTGTGTTTCTGCTTCTTTTTCTCAGAAGTGTTTCTATTTTATAGATGACTTTGCATTTTGAGAACTTATATCTGACTTTTGAAAACACCTGTTTATAAATGCTGGAATTAATCTCAATTTTACTGATAAAAATTTCTCATCATTCTTCTGGAACGCCCCACACAATAGTATTATAAAAAGATCCATACAGAATAAAATGCTGAGGTGCATATTAATCTCAAGAATACAATGTGAAATTAATCTGTTTGAAATATAAAAAATATCCATGCCTATCTATTCAACAACAATGAAATCAGATTTCCAATAATTAGGATGTGAATATTAGGAAATGCCAGAGTTGACTCTGATTTATGTCTATGTATGTGTTGCTCTAATTATAGCAGGATTGTACTTGATAAAAATATTTTATAAATATCAGCCAGTCTTCCATGTGCTGGTACCCCATGTCAGCAAACACGGAGGCAGCAGCTACAGACCAGATGGCCTAACTAGGAATGTGTTGTTTACATAAATTTATGTGGTTTCATTGTGCGTTGTGAATGTGTAAACCTGGTCCGCATTCCTACAACTGACAGTTATCCATTTTTGTCTAATTTTTAGTAGCTACTTTTCACTGTTAGTAGTAGTTTCAGGCTTAAGACTGTTATTAACATGATCAGTTCCGTTGCTGTATGAATACAAATTGGTTTCATTTTGCAAACTTTTCTCCAAACTTGAAAAAGAAGCTTTGCTAATCAAAGCAAATATCTGTTTTTGATGTATACTACAAGTTTAGTATGAAACTAAGCCACAATCTAGATGACACAACGGCTTCCTTGTTTCGTTCTTATCATAGAATCACAATCAGAGAAATGTTGAGGCTGGAAGGCACCTCTGGAGACTGTTTAACACAGTGATGCTGCTCAAGCAGGGTCAGCTAAAGCAGTTTGTCCAGTACTGTGTCCAGCTGAGTTTCAGATGTCCATGGATGGAAACAACCTCACATGACAACCTGTTCTAGAGCTTGACCACTCCCAAAGTAGAACAGTTGTTTCTTATATTTAAGTGAATTTTTTTGTATTGCAAATTGTGCCCCTTGCCATTTATCTTTCCAATGCACAGCACTCAAGAGTCTGAATCCTTCTTATTAATTTTTTCCCATCAGTTATTTATACTTTGTACAGTTTATATGAATACATTGGTAAGATTCCCCTGAGCCTTCTCTTCTCTAGGATGAACAGCCCTGCTTCTCTGAGGCTCTCGTATGACTGATACTCCAAGGTCTTGATCATCATGGCCCATTTTGTTGAATTTGCTCCAGTATTTTCATGTATCTCTCTGTCTCTTTTACTGGGGAGACAAGAACTGGGCCCAACACTCCAGATGAGTCTCACTAGGTCTGGGTAGAGGGGAATGATAGCCTCCTTGAACTTGCTGGCAATGCTTTTCCTAATGCAGCTCAGTATACTGTTGATCATCTTTTTTGCAAGACACATTGTTGGATCACAGTCAACTTGCAGTTCAACAGGACAGCAGACCCTTTTCTGTTAAGCTGTTTTCCAGCCAGTCAGATGCAGCCCAGCATGCAACCTGTGTTTATTTCTTCTCAATCTATACTCACTGGGACTGTGAATGAGAGGTTAAATCCAGTAGTTTGTAGAAGACCTTCTCTACTTCTTCTTCTGGATCAGACAGTGGGTAGAAGCACATCACAACGTAACCATGTTGTTGTTCCTGCTTATTTTGATCCATACACTTTCAACTAGCTTCTTTCATGTGACTTGCAGGGATAAAAGTTTTCCTTAATGACTTCTTGCTTTCCTGCACAACATCTTCAGTCCGTAAACATTTCTGCCATGAAATTGGATGGGAGTAGGACCATCTCTTCTTTAATTGCTGGGTCATTCATCAGAAAAGGAAAGGACCGTTTCAAACTGTAAAGAATCTCAATAGTTGTCAGTCAGATTAGGGGTTTCTTAACTGCTGTCAGCAGTGGTATTGTATCTTCTGTGTGGTGCACATTAACATTTGGAAGAGAACTGATTGTTTCAACTGTTTTAATCTGTGTCTCAGTGAGACACAATGCAGTAATTGATCCTGCTGTTTATTTGTTTTTCTTGTATTTGTTCCTATTTTATCATTCAAATTGAGTTATTTCCTCTGCCTGCAATTTGTGAGCTTTAATTAATTGGCATGAGATTGGTTTTGTGTGACCTGTAAAATATTTCATCAGTAACTTGTTTGCACTTTGTGCATCCAATTACAATATCTAGATTTTAGGTAACCATAATTAGCATTATATACTAATGATAAGATTGCAAGTTAAAAGGAAATGCACAACTGCATTCTAAAACTACATGATTAATTAGAGATTTTAAAATTAAGTTCAATTTACATTTTGGCAAAACAGGACACAGTATAATATCTTCATGTCAAGGGAAAATTCGTTATTAGTAATTAACAAAAATTAAATGTGCCTCACTTGCAGGCTTCAAAATAAGAATGAAAATGAGGCACAATTATAAACAATTTCATGCACCTAACAAGAATTATAACCTCTTGTAAGTAAGAGCTTGACTGGGCTGGGAACAGGTTACATTCTCCTCTTTTCTAGCAGCTGCCCTTCTTATTCAATCACCAGGAGTAATTTTGTAAATTGGTTTCATAGCTCTAACAGATAATTTGCACATCCACTGCAACAATCACACAAGGAAGATGTCTTGCATCTAAGGCAGTTTCTGAAAACATGTAAACTTTTACTGACATATTGATGAGAATCCCTTTATCCGTACCTTACAATGAACTGATCCAGTGATCATTTAGGGTAATACCTAGATAGCCTAGGCAGGCTGCTCCAGCTTAGGTGTAAAGCAGTGTGAAAGTAAAGAACAGAGTAATTTAGCAATTCAGAGATGCTATGTGGAATACTGTGTGATAGGGGGATAGGTGAGGTTGCTCCAGGATACTAATACTAATGGCTAAGGCTCTGTATACACTTATTTTTTTTGTCTCAAGCACAGCATTTGAGCTGGTGATACTTAGTGGTTGCCTGCAGGCTTTCCAGGACTTTGTGTTCTCTGGAGAACTGTCCTAAAAGTAAGTTCCTCTCTTTGCCCAGAACATGAACATCTTAGTCTGTCCCCTGACTTTTCATTTTAGATACCAAAGTGGATAGTCTGAATCTTACCCTTTGGCAACAAGGAATTAGGCGATTGCCTTGGACTGCACGGCTGAATAATTGAGTGGTGTGAGGAAGTGGGTAGTTTTGAGCAGCTTCCCCCTTGACATAAGTGAAAGTGCAAAGGAAAGAATGAGGACAGCACTTATTCTTGCACAGGCAGTGGTTAATCATGTTCCAGGAGCAACTAGATCCATGCTATTGCTCTCTAGATGCCTGACTAAAGAATAATGTGTCTGACATATGCGGTGACCATGCTGAAACTGGGCCACTGTGCCAAGAGGAGTTAAAGGTCCACCAGGCAGAAACAGAGCCCGGGAGATGTGGAGGCCATATCTCCAAAGTAACCAAAAGTATTCAGTGGAAAGAAGGTCATAATGAGATCAGAATATATGTAGTTGCCTAAGGTGATTTGTGTGGACAATTTTGCTGTCAGGGTTTAGGTGACCATAGCAGTAAAGGACTTCTGCATTTATCCCCTGGACCTCTGTGCCCAGCCTCAAACTATCTCAAATTTGATGCCATAGTAGGTCATCTTTATCTTATCCTTTACCACAAGGAATGAGGTAAGGGTTTTCTGGTGACATGTTTGAAATAAACAGCATTTTGTGATATTGACCCTTATCAGAGTCTTCCTCTGAAGGGGGAAATGTCTGGAAGGTAAATGGGGGAAGGAATTTGAAAAAAAAAAGGGGGAAAAAAAAGAAAGAAAATAAAGGAATGACATAGACAACCTGCTCATCAATCAAGTTGTTTCAGTCTAATCCTGGCATCTTTAAGTATTGCTTGAGGCAGGCAGTTGTCTAATTCTTTGCTTTCAGTATCTGCATTGATTTGTTAGTGCTCCTTATTGACACTTGATGTTATTGTTCCTTTACATCAGCCTGCTATGACTTTGTAGTTTTGTTACAAAAAATCTGCAGCTTCTCTCTCTTTCCTCATAATCATTATAGAGCTGTATCTCCCATTGTGGTTGAAAGAGGAGAAACTTCAGTGTTGGATGGAGGAGAGTTGGAAGAGTGAAAGGATGTTTAATGCAAGCAGGAGCCTGAAGTGGCTACAGGAGAAGAAAGGGTCTAGAGTAAGAGGAAAACTCAGGGTGCAGAACATCAGCAGTAGAATAAAAAGGAAAACCTGGGAGGAGACATTCTCCTCTCCCAGGAGAAATTTTTACTTTTATGGAACCCATAGGAAGGAAAAAAATAAAATTAAAAGTGCAGAAAAAAGGAGGATGGCAAAGATAAAAACAATCCAGGAGAATGAAACAGGAGAATCAGGCAAAGATGAATTTAAAAAAAAAAAATTGATCTAAAATATAGTGAAGAAGAGCACAGAGTTTTGCAATTCCTTTATACTGATTTGGATTTATTGAGCAGGAGGTCCATATCTATAGACAATTTTTTGGCTAACAGCAACAAAATATTTGATGTAGTTCATGACCTAGTAAGACAGTTTTCAGGCCCATGAAGAAGCATGACCACAGCTATTTAGCACAAGAAATAGAGACTGTAGTCCCATGAGCTGCAATTTCTCCATACAGCTAAACAATATAGTTCCCTGTGGGATAGGAAGAAATCTACTTACAAACTAGCCTGCCCCTTCTCCTGGAACATTTTATCAGTTTCTGTCACGTAAGTATTGCTCAGTCAGTGAGTTTTCAGTCATGCTGGTCATTTAAGATACTGATTAATCCAGAAAGAGATCACCTTTGAAATATTTACCACAGTATTGATGTGCTGACTTCCTTTTATTCTTATGACAGACAGAATTCTTCAGAAGCACTTATTATCTCAGTGCTATTTTTAGAGTAATTTTTTTTTCAACTTAACTTCAAGACTTCAAAATGTGCTCGTGTGTCAAATAGGATTTTTATTCAGTGCATGTCTGACCACACTCAGAATATGAAGAGGAACTATGAAGTAGCTTATTCAGTCACTGTTCAAATAGTTTTCCATTTGCATTTTGGAAACCTCAGTCTAAATGCCAATGTCACTAGGCTGCAGGTATTTTAAGGCTTTTCTTAAAATTAAAGCTTTTCAAAAGTTCATCCAAAATAAGGTCATACCTTAAAAAGCACCAAAACTCTTCTAAAAGGTTTTCCAAAACTAAACCTAGAAAATAAAAAAGAAAATATATTCAGAATAATTTCACCTTGACCTACATTACTTTGTAAGGATTTCAGGGTTTGTGAAGGAACCCATAATACAAAAAAAAGAAACCAAACCAAACCAAAACAACAGCCCACAAAAACCCTCAAAAAACAGAGGGAGTGAGAGAAGAAAAGAAAAAAAAACAAACCAAAACAGGGTAACCTTCAGAAGACATTCAGCAGAACCTGACAAAGTTTTGATTGAAGAAAGATTGATTCTCTAAAGTTTGAATGGTCAGACATGCACTGAATTTGCTGAGGTTCATTGCTATACCCTAGAAAGTATTTTCAGCCCTTCTATCCTAATGAGCTTATTAGTAAAAGGCTGAAAGGATCACAGATTGTCTATCAAATAAGATTGTCAGTCACAAGCTGTTAGCAACTCTGCTGTGATTTATATACCATGATTACAGAAGAGAGAGGTATGAAAAAATGAACCTTATTGTGTCCTGTGACCAGTGTGGTGGCACAAACTACAATGTACAGCATTGTGCTTAGGGGGTGGGAAGGAGTATGTTCTGGATGAGGAAGCCATAGAAAATTAGATAGAATGGTACCTTTCCCCTCTTGTTTCCTCCGGTGATAATTACATTGCATAGAAGAAATTGAATTACCTGCAGCAGTAATAGTTATGGGTGAGAAATAACCTATTATACGTGATTTAAAAGTGGGGGACACACTCGACACAGGAAGGGGAAAGCTCAACCTCAGCTCAGCTGCTGTTAGCAACAGGCATTTTCTACACTCCCTGTACTCAGTGTACCTAGTACTAGATTGTCAGTGCAGCTCTACATCCAATAGAGACCTTTGTTTGATATTTTGGATTGATTTTGTATGTAGCAGCAGGAAATATTGATAACTTATAGAAGAATATAATTTAGGGGAAAAAAGTTGGGATAATTTGGTTGTTACTGAAATATTTTCAAATTGTTAAAAAGGCAGGGTGATTTTAATAAAGTGCTTCTCAGTGAGACTTGTATCTAATGGGAATGAAAGTGAGACTTGCAAAAATTACAGTTAAATTACTGACTAAAGATCCAGGCTGGACTGAGCTTAGTGGAGATGAGAGCCATACACGCAAGTATCACTTTAGTTAGGGTTTTTGGATAACCTCAAAATAGTGTTTGGGGCACAAATTTATCTTGAATTAAAACAATCCCTTCCAGTTTCTCCTGATGGATTTTGCTTTCTCTCCCACTCAGTAAGGGCTCCTCTCTCTCCTTGCGGTGACTAAACAGCTCTGTCAATGGTTCCCTGTACACCATTCCTCTTCCCTCATGGCCTGGCTGATTCCTGTTGATAAGGATTGCATTGTAAGTCATCAGTTGCAGTTGTAGTTGAGTTTTTTGCTACACAATGAGAATATGCATCAGTGGAAGCCTTTGGGAGTGACTCAGCTGGCACCCTGCTTTTTAGAAAGCTCTGCATAGGCTTTGGTAGAGAACAGTCTATGATCACCATTTGTGCAGCTGTCCCGTCTTGGGAATATTACTACTCACAAGTAAATTCAAATCCAGCCAATAACCATATTACTGGAGTATTTAAAGTAGATAGCCACTTCAGTTAAAGCTGTGTGCATTTCAATTGTTCGGGGAGAAAATGATATGAGCCAGAAAATTTCAAATCATCAAAGGCAGTCGGTCTGCTTCTCCAACATTCAAATGAAAACAAGGCAAATAGGAAGAGAGAATAGGAGGTTTTTTGTGATCTACCTGCTCTGCTATCCACTCCCACTACCTAGTTAAGCACAATATTTTTTTTTTAAAACTATCCTCCTGGCTATTTTAAAATTACAGAAAGAGGAACCTTCTCTTCTGTCCTTAAGAAATAGAAAAGAACAAGGTTAAAAAATTTGGACAATCAAGAAAATAGCTATTTCTGGGAAACACTCTTAAAAAACTAACAGAGTACCTTTCATTTCTGAGAAGCTCTTCAGACACATTCACCAAGTATTCATATTCAGTATGTGCTGCATAATAAAAAGCTACTGGTTTGCATATGATAGAACAGAATGGGTTCATCAGAACCCTGGCTGAAATAGAAAATTTGTATCAAGAAATTCCAAGTGGAAGAAAAATACTTCAAGTTAGAATTTAATGTGTATTTAAAATATTTTGATGAGATGAACAGAGAATGCTTCAGGCCATGCAAAAACATATCGTTAGGAGTTCCTGTTTTCCATATCAAATATGCGTTTTATTTTGTGCCATCCTGCTGTCAAGACAAGCGGTCATTACTTGTTATTTGTCTCCATATCTCTCTTACTAAGAGTTTTTGTTTGTTTGTTTGTTTTTTTGTGTTGATTAGCACGGAACATTTATCACAGTCAGGGCTTCATGGTTCAGCTCTTCTTTTTTAAACAAAAAGGAAAGAAGAGCATACATTATAGGAATGCAAAATTTCATAACCTTGTCTTAGAAAGCTAGGCATTTAAAATCTGCTCCAGGAGTGCCACTTATGTAGCTAAAGCACATAGACTTAGTAGAGATCAAAACAGTTAACAGAGAATTAAAAATACTTCACAGTATATAATCTTGCCAAGCTTTGCATATCAAATAAATGTCTTCATTAAAGCTATAATTAATGATTATTTTTATCTTAATACTCGTGGCATAAAAGCCACTATGTCTGACCCAGATCCCACTATAACCAGTATTTGAAAACAGGAAGCATTTATGAGTTAAGATTGGAACAGAACAGGACAGCTAAACATATGCTAAAGGCAGGAATAAGGCACA
The DNA here is from genome assembly GCA_013397775.1 of Eulacestoma nigropectus. Taxonomy (NCBI): domain Eukaryota; kingdom Metazoa; phylum Chordata; class Aves; order Passeriformes; genus Eulacestoma; species Eulacestoma nigropectus. The sequence goes on along the minus strand of VZTE01003146.1, from coordinate 1,082,411 downwards.
AGACAGGTCAGGATGCACACAAAACAAATACGTAAATTGGTTAACTAATTGGTGTGTTGTCAAAAGTGGTGAGGATGTGGTTTATCAGGTCAGATGACATGGCTTTTATGCATCACAGCAAAAATGAGATATTATCTCCTTGAAGTTGGTAGTTTCATTAGTGATATCTACTTTCATATTACTTTTGAACTGAATATTTCATCATGAAATCATGAAATTTTTGGAAAATACGTTTTAAGTTAAGAGGACATATTGACAAATCAGTGCTGCATTTATAATAACATCAGCTTTTTTTAATAAAGAAGTCTAAAATATTTCTTGTTTTCATTTCAAATTCATTTGGAAATATGCTATTTTAAATGTTTCATTTTATCATGGAAAACACAACATGAAATTTAAGGAGGAGGGAAATATTTCTGTGAGAAAGTCCTAAATTCTCCTTTTGGCCTCAAATTAATGTTGTTTATCTCTTGGACTAGCAAGAGACTAGAATTTTTTTTCTTAGTCCCCAAAAGATATTCTTGAATGTGAGACTTGTATTCGAACCAAACCCTTCACCCATTCAGGTCTCAGCACCTTTGATATTCAGGACATTGGTTCTGTATGTTCTCCATTGTTTTGAGGGGTTCTTTTGTTCTGCACTGTTGAGTTTTTTTTCTTGTATTATCTGTACTTTGATAGAATTTTTCAGGTCCTCTCATTTCTGATTATTGTCATATATATGATGTAGGTTTTTACTGTGCTGAATGCTTGCATTTCACATTGCCCTCAGTGAGATTTGATGATCAAGAGTCCTGCAAATGAAAACATTTGTGACCTTTGCCTTTAAAAATCTACACCCAAGGGAATCCTGCTGCTATTCATTTCCCTTTCTAGAGACTGCATTAAGAGATTTCTCTTTTAGGAATAATTGAAGTTTCTTGCCTTTTAGTTTGCCTATGTTGAATTTCTTGAAGCACCATGAGCACATAGGGAGCTTTGCTATATAAATCAAATAATAATAATATGCGTAAAGAAAAATCACAAAGGGGAAGAAAAAGTCTCAAGCTGTTAAAAACAAATTATACTTAGATATTGGAAAGACCTCCCATGGTTGAAGAATGAGTTATAGTATTAGGAGAAAATATATCATTCAAGCACCTTTCATTTATTTGACATGATAACAGAAAGATTCAAGTGTCTGTGGAACCCAGGCGTTGATTGTTTCAATTCACAATAATATTTCAGAGGAAATGCTTAAAAAAATTTTGTATAGGAAGACAATACATATAATGACATTTATTATGGCATGTCCTAGTTGAATGCTTTTTTTTTTTCCTTTGACGTCTGTTATCTAATATTGCTTCTGCCTTCGTAGAATGACTGATATTACTTTTTCAAGGTCCTTGAGCATATTCTTAACTGGAAACATATATTTGGGCATATGTTGCTTGATTACTTCAAAAAACCCCATTTACTCCAAAGAAAGTTTAAATATTTGCCTTACGCTGCACATACAACTGATCCATGTGCAATTTTATAAAGGATACTTGTCTGGGAGTACAGCTAGGAAGAAGTATAACTGGCTGGATGAAAGGTTCCTCAAGAGACACTGAAACAGCTGCCACAAGCATATGCTTTTCTACATGCAGACCAAGTCATGGTGACTCTTTCTGCCACTTTGTGGAGAAATGAGGCTGTAGATTTGTTAACTGGACTTCTACTTGTGGTCTTACAGGATTTCTTGCCTGAGAGATCCTCAAGAGTCACTTCAGCATTAAAAGTACAGTAAATTGCCAATATATTACACTGAAATATGAGACTGGTGTTTTATTTTATATATATATATATATATATATATATTAAATTAAGACTTTGACACTGACAATTGAGTTTTCAGACCTACTACTTAAAATATATATTGAGGAAAATTTCTGGCCATAAAACGGTATAATCTGGATAGAATAAACAAATGGAAATGATAGCAGAAATAGACACACCTAAAAACTAATGTTCATCCAAGGGTAGGTGACATGTCGATTAGGGAGCCTTCCTTCTTCCAATCCTTTGCCTAATTTAATTCTTTAATGTGAAGCAGACTCCTACGTCCACCTGAAGATTTCTAAACTCTTGGAATATCTCTTCAGATACAATTCTTACAGTGAAATGAGTGAGTAGTTATCTGTTGATATTGTAAGTGCTATCTTCAGTCATAGTGCGCTTGTTAACATGAAGCCCCTTAACTTCTCATAGGAAAACCTCTAAGATGCTATTTTGCATGAAAACAATTTCACTTGCTGCCTACTCCCACAGAAATCTGCAAGGGCTTGAACATTGTGCGATAAGGAGAGCTGTATTTCCAGGTCATTCAGTGCATGTTCTCTTTTGAGTGTCCTAGAGAAGATGCACAACTGGCATTTAGAAGGAGATGAAGCATTTGCTGCTACTGTTATAATTTATACATGAACATGTATTGACACCTTACCTCGGGGTTTTCAATAAAGAGGGGGAAACACAATGATTGTATTTTCTCATAGCTTGTTTTCATATTGTTGTAAAGCAGTGGAGTAGGAAGCCATTAGAAAAAATGCAGAAGTCTTACCCAGTATTTCAGTTTGGGTGATTGGTGCACTGAGGATGAATATTAGCAAGATCAGTCATAGCAACTGAACAGAGTTCATGAGATTAGAATGTTATTTTCTCTGAACTGTTTAGAACAACATTGTTAAATAAGGTTGGAAACCACTAGACTTTAGCTTTGCTTTCAAAACAAATATGCTGAGTACACTGTGGTGAACTGACCACTGCTCATTGCATTTTCTTATACCAGGAATCTTTGTACAAATATGTGCAATTGGGGGAAAAAGCCCTTATTCTGACACAGCACCATGGTGTATTAGAACAGCACTTTTCTTATGCTCCATGCAAGACGTGGATGCAGCTTTCTTGTCTTTGAGCACAAGGTCTATAAACTTCTTTTTTAGCTAACACACAGCTGGCTGTAGATCATTGATTTTGTCCTTGACAACTTTTTTAATGAATTTCAGGATGAAAAGTTTGCTAGTTTTCATTACAAGTGCATTTCCCATCTGCTACTGTGCAGAGCTGGTGAATGCAAAGCTGAAATTGGACTAATGTAACTGGTACTGTATAAAAGTTCTTCTCCATTTTGTTTGTTTGTTTGTTTGTTTTTGTTGGGTTTGGGGATTTTTCAGGAATGGCAGCTGTTTTACGTTGAATTAGCAGCTTCCTGTCATCTGTTTATTGTGATCTAGATTCTCCTCTCAGCTTTGGTTCAAACTGAAGTGAACATCCCTGTATGCAATGGGAACAAAAATAGATTTTATGCCCTTGAAAACTGTAGTCTGTATCTCATCTTTTCACTAGGACTGATTACCAGCTTCTGATCTTAGTTCTGGAAAGGTCAAATGAAACATGGAAGAGGAACCAAGGTAATGAGAATGGGAGAAAGATGAGAAGGGTAGAAAAAGATAACGCAATTTACTCATCTTCTGTTTTGGTGACATTTATGAGGAAAGAGAAAAAAAGCAAGAAAATGCTGCAAAGGAAAACAGCAGTAACTCTAGTCATAGAGAAAACACTTTCTGAAGGCGTAGCTCAGCTCCTAAAGATGTCTAGTTTGGTCTGATGTCGTATGATAGGTCAGTCATAATAAGTCTTTTCATCTTCAGAAGCCTTAACTGTTGTGACAGTAAATATTTGTGGGCTTTGTTAAGACTGAACTCAGATGAGCAAAATGTTGCTGCTATGAATATCTCGTGTTCTCTAACATTACTTCAATGCAATAGACCAGTTCCACCATAGGGCTTTGTGTTATCCCTGGTTCACTGCTAAGAAATTAGGTCAGACTATTAAAAATAACCATCTGCCCAGTGGGGATCTGTCTATAGGACCAGCTCTTTACATCAAAGAGCTTTATTCCTTGTCACATTTGGATTTTGAACTGCTAAAGAAATATGTCAAAAAAATAGCATTTTGAGGAATTTGCAAGATGTTTAATGCATGGTTATTCTCATAACTCATTTAATAGTTTAGGGATGGTGGCTGAATAATCTTTTGTTTTATAAAGAAGTAAAAGAAGGAAGAGTGCTTTATTGGACAAACAGGATTGGTGACATGTTCAAAGCTGCAAAGGTAATCTGAGGATTTGTGTTTAACAGAATTGAATTTCAAGGAAAACCAAGGTTATGGCCTTATTTATATTTTCTCCTCCCCTCTCTTTTTTTTTCTTTTTAAATGAGATTGAGTTTTCTGTCATACAAATAAAGTCATAATCTGCTAGCAAATTTGTTGTTCATTGACACATGAGTGAGTTCTTGCTTTTCCCTCTTTTAGCTATGCGAGTTGACAGTTTAAACATTCCTCCAGCACAGGGTAACCAGAAACGGTTTAACTTTAACTTCGTAAGATTTAATATCATTGATAGCTTTAAGGCACATAGCACGTAGAAAAATTTTACCTAAGGATTGATGTCACACCTTAATATTACATGTTGGTGAAGTTTATGGAGTAGATGTCTTTGATCAGCATATTTTCTTTTAAAAAAAAGCTGTATGGAGGGAAAAGAACACTTCTTTTTTTCTCCTAAGAGAACATCTTCCCTTTACATTACTCTCTTTGTTGTGGTGAGTAGTGACAATTAGTCTGCTGGATGAGACTGGCTGCAACATAAAGCATCTGGTTGCTATAGGCTCCAGGAAGAAAATGGGTTAGCAACTAAATAATGTGGCAGCCCAGAAGAGAAGCCCACTATTTTGTTAATATTGTGGCAGAAATTTCAAACTATATGAAGTCTTTTCCTCAATTGACTAAAATAGCTCAAAAATACTGAAAAGCTCTGCATATTGTAAAACTGATTAAAAATGCAATAAAGTTAATAGATATCTCTGTCTGGATCTTTGGAGGATAAGGTACTGACTGATGTCAGGAGATGAAATACTGCCCAGTGTCTTGTTTCAGCAGTCCATCTCCATTCAGCAAAGCATTTAATCATTGTACTTAGCTCTGGAATATGATGTGATTTATATGTGCCTAACTACCTGGCTAAACAGGGATAGAAACTAGAAATATACATAGCTGTTATTGTCTGGTGTCTGTTGATTAATCTGATACTTAAGACCAGTTGTTAGTGAATTATTAACATTATCCAGGAAGAATGATTTTCTCTGGTGTGTATCAGAGGAGATGGGTGTGGAACATATCCATTTGAAGGTATCATAGTTTATTAATACATATAAGATATGCTTTATTGAATTGTTTGGAAAAATGTGATACAGACAATTTCTAGTTCATTGATATTTGCTTGAAATATGTTAATATGTTTTTCAGGTTTTAAATTGAATCATGGCAGCTTTCTGAAAAGCCATGTGTAATAAAGTCAGAAGCACTGGGAAAAGCTTCTCTCATTGCAGTAGTCTCGATATTTTGTTCAGATAGAGAGTTTCAAGTGTTTGGGTAGTTTTTTACCTCCTGAGGATCACAAAAGGTTTGATTCATGTAAGCTAGTAAGGTATCAAGAGCACCTTGGAGAAAAAGATTTATGTAAGAGCAAAGCAGCAATAATGGTAATTTATTGTAGGCAGATTCTTTTTGAATGCAACAGTAACAGAGGGAGGGAAAAGGCCACATCAAGATTTTGGTTCACTCACAAAACCGTCATGAATACCTACAGTCCCTAGATGTTTCATTTAAGGCTAGTTCATTTTCTTGTCTTTCTAAAGCAGAGGAAAAGCTATTAGCTGTTTTGTTAATATTAAAATACTTACAATCTATTATTTAGTCTCACTGAATTTATTACAATTTAGCCATGCCACATGTTCGCAAACAGACTCATAACAAAGTCAGCAGTAAACTTTCAAAAAATATAAACCAGTTCTTACCATGAGGATAGGCTTAGTAAAGTGAGATATTTTATTTAAAAAAACCCAACTCCCTCTCCCCCCAAACCCAGACAAAATAAAACAACAAAAAACCAAGAAAAAAACATGAGTTTGAATTGTTTTAAGAATTTTCAAGAAATTATTGACTTTATGTAAGCCTATTCCATTCCCACTCCTTGAAATCCAAGATTTTTTTTCAGGAACTTGCATACTAAAAAAAAGGAATTATCTTTAATTTTCATAACAAAAATTGTGGGATTTTTGAACATTGCAGCCTCCATTTTTAAGTTAGCCATGAACAAACATGTTTTATAAGTTCTTTCCTTGAAAACCAGGCTCTCAGCAAAGTGGCAATTCTCACACGAAAGTTAACATTCCTTGAATATTGTAGTGATTTGTTAAAAAACCAAGGAGCAAAAACTAGACCTATTTAAACATGTATCTGCCAAGGACTGATATTCTAATATTTCACCTGAATGTTTTTTTTCTCTCAGCAGCATTTTCCACAAGGAATATAAACATAAAAATATCTTTTATGTGAACTAATCAGAGCAAAAACTTCTGATTCTAAAAGTGGCAGCTTTCTAAAAATAAAGCTTTCATGTGGCTGAGGCATGAACTATTATTAGGGATGAAATGTGCTCTGTGGTTCAGAGGCAGCCTCACACTGGCCTCCTCCAAGCCTCCCTGCTGTGGGTGCCCAGGGTCTGCTCAGTGGGGGCAGGCTGGGAAACACCAATTTTTCTTGTTGCTGTGCTGGGGAAAAAGATGCAGTAAAGAGTAGAGACAGCCAGCACAGACCAGGGACCAGCACAGATCAGAGAAAAGTCAACAGAGCAGAAGTCTGGTCTGCTATTTATTTCTATTTACGTACACTCAGATGAAAGAGTTCAATCCTTCAAAGAGAGGAGAGCAGCAAGGGATATGAAATATGGTACTGATGTTGCTAATGATACTAGACTGTTCAGGCAGTGGTTGTTAGGGTGCAGAGATACTACATTACCCCTTCTATCGTCATTCTTGCAAGGGGCAGAGAAAAATATTGTTGACTTGTAATTTATAGTAACTTGCTTTGGACAGATTAATGTTTTTCTTTTTAATTAGGTAGATACAAACAAAAAATCGCTCTGTGTTTATATATCCACCTAGCAATGGAATGCCAGCAATGAACTGCAGCAAAACTTCAGTCTCCAAAAGGTCATTTATATTTCCAGATGCTAGACTATAATAGGCAGATATGCGAATTAAGAGACAAAGCTGGAGTTTAAACATTCATATACGTAGAGCTGGGATGCTGAGACTTGGCAAGCCTAGGTTATATTGAACACATTCAAGGTGCCTGTTCCATTTGTATGCAACTGGAAGAACCCATGGGACCTTCACTGGCACTAATTACATGACAAAATATAAGATCAAAGACATGAATCATTGCCAAAGTTGTCAAATGCTTCAGGATTGACCTTTCTGATCCTAAATTGAATGGGAGCATTAATAAGGTATGAGTTCAGTAAATGCAGCAGCAAGCACTCTGTTTGAAAACAGCAATATAGCATGCGATATTTCTGCAGTAAGTATATATAGGAAGAAAAATTGGAGTGTACACAGAGCTGTCTTAGCAGTTTTGAAAATGTAAGAGTTATGTCTATGCTTCTTTGATTTCATTTACTGTATTCCTATGCAGATAAAATGGCATAACACTATTCATTATTAAAGAGCTGGAGAAACTTTTATTACTATCTCATTTAGAACTCAGAGATAAAATTTCAAAGTCCTATTTCAAGCAAATGTGGTGTATTTTAGACTGATCAAACCCTCCAAGATACTTCACAAGATTAACTTGTACGATATAAAAGCTGCACTCATAGCACAGTGTAGCACTCATTTTTTTGATTGCAGCCATTTCTTGAATGGAAAGTGATCAAATAGCATCTTCCACTCATTGATTAGAACAGGAAATGAAAGCACTAGAGACTGTTGAAACTGCCAAAAGCCCCCAAAACCTGTATATATGAAATATTATAAATAGTGTGATGTATTAAATACCAATTGAGACAACTAACACTACTGTATATCTTAGTTTAATAAAAAGGGCCATAGACAATTAAGATCTCTCTAGGTCCTTATCAAAATCCTGATATCCCTAATTGCTGTGCCTGATTCAGCTTTAACCAAGAGATAAAATCTTGGTCATTGATCACGCCTACCTGAATAGCATTAATTTCAGGAGCAGAGTGTGTCCTTTAAATGTAACAACAGCAACAGCCACCTTATTCTTTCAATCAGTGAGATTAGCTTTGCAAAGGGCCCAGTCTCTCCTTCTGGGAGATGAAAGTGAGAGGCTGAGAGGCAACAGTGAGGGGAGTCCACGATAACCAGGAAAAAAAGTGATGCTAAAATGGGTGAAATGGGAGCAAATACAGGGCAGCAGAGAAAAGTGAAGCTGCATTCCAAATCTGTTGTGTCCAAGTTAAATTGCCTGAAGATAGAGATCTCATGAAATACATCCTTGGCTGCACCACTATTTGGCTTCCTGTTACAAACCAGCATTGCCAAGAGACATTAAGCAGTGATATTTGAAAACACTTTGCAGGTGCCAGGCTGTACTCTCCTCTGTGTTAATGAGAATTTGATCATCTACTGTAGATATAACATACAGAGGAGGAGGAGCAGAGTCTGTGAATCAGCCATTTTTGTACCAAGGGTGGGTCACTGGCAGAATAACAATAGGATGTCTCTGCATCTTAATAAAAAGAAAAAAAAATCACTGAACATTGTGCCAGTCCATTAAAAACTGGTACTTGTACAATCTAATTGGGACATCTGGTCACTTTACCTTGGCCATTGATGAGAAAATAAAGACAGTCAGGTCTGGAATCTGGAAAAATCTGAGATCAATTATTTCTACAGTTCAGCTTACTTATCAGAGAACTATCTGCTGATAGATAATCTAAATATATGTTAGACTAGAAGCCATAGCTATGTGAATTAATTTCTCTCTTGGAATGCTTTTCTTCATTCATTTTTTTACTTCTGCATGGGAGAAAAACAATTCTCAGTTCATTTTAAGAACCAAAAGGACTCTGTCTTTTTCTTGAGTTATTCCCCCTCCTTTCCTTTCCTCATGCTTGCTTTTACCCGCCCATTCTCCTACAGCACACACACAGACCCTTTATGTTTGTGAGCTGCACATTAATCCAAAAGGTTAATGAGCATAGGGCTCAGGTGCAGTCCACACTCTTGCAGCATTACTAATGCTGTGGTCATGGGTTTGGAATGGCATTCTGTAAAATTAGTTCTTTTGTGATCTCTGCGCTGAGAGCGACTCCGCTGTTTTCTCTGCTCCCTAACTGCATTTTTATGCTGAGCTTTCTGTCCCTCTGTTTTTTGCCCATTCCATTACCCATTCCCTGCAAGCACAACAAAATTATTTGTGAGATCAACACCAACTGCAGTATGGTAAATACGTCACTGCCAACAAACTTCCTTAAATATTCCTGTGCATATAAGTGCAGCAGAAGGGCTGATGGCAAAGTGGCAGGTAAAACCTTTGAATAGGAAAATGTCCATCAGAATTCCACTGAGTTGGAGCCTTAAATGAACAAAACCCCTGGAAACATATAACAACAATTCAATCATCTTCCTTCTGAGACTGGTTATCAAAATAGACATTAACAGTATTGAGACATATCTCTATTAAAAGGTTGCTGAATACTTAACCATTATACCCCCAAGAAAACCTAAGAAATGTTCCTTCTGGAAAGAAGAACATCCATCTTCTTTAAGTATGTCTGCGACTCAGATGTAAGGGATAATCCAGGGCAGTCTGGTGAGGTGAAGAAGTCAAACCTGCAGACCAGTTTCTGGATTGACTGAGTACAAAGCCAAGCATGGTCATGGCCACAATGCTCACAGTGTGGCTGTAAGATGAGGCTTCCCCTCAGCCCCCTTGTCATCCCCTAGCAAGCCAGGTCTTGGCAGCCAATTGAACTCCACTGGTGGAGAACCTGTTCAGGCCCTTGGCGTAAGGTTTGGGAAGACAGTGATTTAAAGCCACATAGTTGTTTTATTTAAGTACTTGCGATGATGACCATCTGCAGTATTGTACTCAATGTAGTCCCAAATTTGCAACAGACTAACATCAACTAATTAATAAAAAAGTTCAAATACAAGTGTGTATGTTCTTTATAATCAAGTACTTGCCTAGATGTTCTTGACACATCTTAGATGGCATTTATCTCGAGGAAGCATGGGAGCATGGTAGGGAATCTGAAGTGGGAGTGTTGTATATCAGTCCTTCTGGGCAGGAACCACTCCAGAAACAGCAAGTCCTAAGAGCTGTGAGAAGAGTGATCAAAAAGAGGCTTGACTGTAATGCATAGAGTTCCCATAGGATGAAGAAAATTTGAAGCATCTCTATCCACACAACAGATATTTTTATTTTCTGTTGAATCCTGGAGGTAAATGCATTTTTAACACACGGTTATTATACCTAGATGGTGGTTATATCTTCCCGTGAGATCAGCAGCATTTTCTGAGATTCAGGGCTACATCCAAATTTAAAGTAACTGCTCATTTTGTGAGAGGGAGAATCACACTCACTTAGGACAAAAAAGTTGCGTGACATGATAGGACTACTGGATCACAGAGATTTGGGAGGCAGCAGCCTTCCAGGACAACAAGTGTGCAGTGACTGATATATCCAAATATACAAAACTCTGGAAAAGATGGATACAGTGGCTTTTTTTGAAAAATGCATTTATTGCTTTAGAAACACATAAGGGATAAGACGCTGTAATTTACGTAACCGTACTGCCTCAAGCTTAGCATTATGACAGCAGCTGTGGCCTTGGTACCTCAGGACCTTCTGACAGAGTGAGAAAGGAGAGATTCCCACAGTTCCTGTAGGCAAAATACTTCTTTTTGACTTCTGCTCACAGGAGCAGAATTTGGCCTTAAGCTTAATCACCTGGAGGCGCTTCAGAAAATAAATGCGTATGTACTTCCTCTGAACGATTTGTTTGCAAATGTGTCAGTTGCTCAGCTTTAAAGCTTTGGTGGATGTAGAGATGTATAAGTACTTCAAAACATCAGAGGGAAAGAGATTACGAATAAACAAAAGTGAATGGTGACTAGTACTGTGCAGAAGTACAAGCGTACTGTATATTGATAGGAACTTCCTTGTCGGAGAAATAAGGCAGCCTGCTGTCTTGCACAGCATGGCGAACATCATCTAGGAGGAGCCATGAACACGGTGACTCTGAATCTGTGGAAGCTTACAGTCAAGAAGATGAGGCATGAAAAATATGTAGTTCAAGACTCTTTAACAAGAAGGTTTATTATAAGCAAATATTTAACATTCAGTTTCCTTAAAATAAAAAAGTAAGCAATGTACAATATGTATAATCATAAAGACCTAACAAAAGCTGTTATAAAAATGCATATCATAATTATAAAAGCTACCAGTTTCTATGGTAGGTCAGAATACATAGCAATAATAAAGTCTCTTAAATGACATTATTTCAGCCCTTGTCTCATCCATGAAATCTGTAAGGGATTTTGTAAATTGTCTTGAAAATTGACGGGTCTCATCTGGCTAAACAGAGGAGAGACTTTTATAGTATATGGCCCTTTTCCATGAACAACCTATATCTTATTCAGTCCTTATCTGGAGTAGATATTACGTCAAGTGACACTGCAATCTTGCAGTCCAAAAACCAATCCGTATCATCTGACTATTTGTTTCTTTACTAGAATCCAGAGATCTTTTTCAAAGTAACATGTTTCTACTGATGGTTTTTCCGGTTGACCCTAGCAGTCTTGTCTGAGAAACGTTAGAAGTCCTCTGATCCAAGATATGAAGACATCCAGCTCAGTATATTCACACAAAGCTCTACCAGTTTGCTAAGTGAAGGCTTACCAGCTCATGTCTGTTTAGAACCCTGTAGTCTCCTGCCTTCTGCTTGTATGCTGTTTGGCACATTATTCCGAGTTTGGAAAACATGATCTTAGATGGTATCCAAATCTTGCTAAGAAACCAAAACTTAGATAGTGTCCAAACCTTACTGCTTCTTCTGCTCTTCCACACTAAATCAAGCTTAATCACAAATATGTCCAAATGGTTCTGGGTTTTTGTTTATTTATGTATTTATTTGGTTGTTTATTTGTTTTACTTACCCTTTTTGTGTAATTATTTAAAGATTATTCTGCATTTAGTCTCCATGTATTGCTCAGTCCCTCTGGCTTCTTGGACTCCAATGATGAGGGTAAATTTGCTTAATACATGACATCTTTAACAGAACTGAATCTGTGCTGAATAAAGAGCTCCTCCTGTAAAGGGACATAGTAGCAACTAACTGTAAGTCACAGCTAGACAAGGTAGCTTTTCTAAAATAAACTGGCTCTTAAGTGCAGTTGTAGATAAAGAAGCAAAGTTATTGAATCAGAATGTCATCTCAACAAAGTCTTTGTCAGTTAGAGCACAGAAATGACCATCTTTCTTCCTGAAATCTTAAAAGCATTTGTCAATGTCTCTCTGCTTCTAATAGACTCCATCCCATTGAGCAGAGTCCTGTATTATTTCTTTCCTTGCCCTTTCCTCAAACAAGCATCATTTCTTTTATGTCTGTGGAAAAGTAAGAGAGAAATCATTGTTAAATGTTAATGTCTGTTGAAGGATATTCCACCATCCTTTCCAGTGAAAAACCTCCCTCAGGAACAAAGCCTTTTCCAGCTCTGAAGGGTCATTATTACTGTAGTCCAAACAATGGAAATGCCCCTAACTTCTTACCTCTCAGGGGATTAATGTGTTCTTTCTCTGAGAACACCACACTTACAAGTGAAAGGATGGAGGTCTGAGCAGTGAACATGAAAATACCACAAAAATTCATTCATTCTCCAAAGAGCAATCCAGACTTCAAGTCAGACTGTCATGGAAAGTGATTCAAGATCTCTAGATATTTTCCACTTCAAGTAATTGGTGGAGAAGAGGGTGTGAAGAATGATTAGGCCTTGACCCATTTTCTTTTGTACTTTACTGCTTGATGACCCAAGCCAACCCCAGTATTGATCCCAAAGAAAATAATGCTATGTCTGAAATGGACTTGAAAAAGTGAAATAAGGCAATATAATTACTAACAGTCTGTGTGGGTTTACACAGAACAAATACTGACGGCCTAACTTAATATTTTTTATGACATTATGGATTTTGTTGGTAAAGGTATTTCTATTGATGTTAACACTCTTACATTTCTGCAAGGGATTAATAAATACAAATAAATAATAAAAATACAAATAAATTAATAAAAGACAAATAAATGGGACATTTCGAAAACAAACTGGAATAGTTTAAATGGTCTTAACCCTGACAAGCTGCAGTCTTCAAACAAGGTAGCAAACCAGCAAAACACACAACATGTCTTTGATTATGGTAAGACATAACGCCTTCAAGAGCAACAATTATATGCCAACAGTAAATTCTCTTTCCTGGGAAGTGGTGAAAAGAGGTTTAGCAGTTGAACCTTTAGGCTGGACAGCCTAACAGACAGATATCTTTGTTTGCAGCTTCATGTATCAGCATTTCTGCTGAAATGATTAATAAGAAGCATAGAAAAAACTGGGAAGAGTTCATGAGGTTTTTTTCCTTAAATGAAAATTGAGTAACATTGGCCTATGTATTCACTGACCCTCCAGCATATGGTCTGGACTAGTCCTGTTTAGCATGTTATACACATTTCTGCAGTTCAGTAAAGCATTTCATTGCACGTACCCTATTTCACACATATTCTACCACCTACACACTGAAACTGAAGATTAACTTCCAGATCTTACTGAGATACAAAATTAACTCCTAACATGGTTTCCATTTTCCCTACTGCTCCTCTGGGCATGTAGGTAATGTCGTAGCTTCTTCTGTGCCATCAGAAAAAAGGTCCTGAAAAAAGTCCTGGCTAAAGAATAATTCATTTCATAACTTAAATTGCTAATTTCAAAGCACAGAAGGATCTGTTGTACTTCCATGGTTAGAGTCTATGCTCAAACTATACAGCCAAGAAGCTGCTAATGTCCAGCACCAGTATTCACTGTATTTTCAGTATTTCACACAATTCTGCATCCTATTTCACACTATAAGTTCATGTAACATCTTTCTCATTCAACAGTTCATCTGTTCAGGCTAGAAGTAAAGAAAGAAATACAAGAAACATATTGCACTGAATATTTGCAGTGCAGAGCTAGATAATACTTTGACTTATTTGTCCAGGACCATATGCACATGAAATTTAATGTATTTGGCTAGCTTTTTGGATAACACAGGGTTGAATAGGTTCAATAATAATAAGTCAAGAATATTCTCCCCCACTCTGATGATATAACTAAATAATTTGACGTTATATAGCTACAGGTAGCTGCTTCCTTACCACAATGGAAAAAAATAAACTCTCAAAAACAGCAGGAAAGATGAGATTTAGTGGTACTCATATGCAAATTAAAACACATGTTTAAATCGTTGCAGAGCTGAGGCCTAGGGTGGTGTTTTTGGTTTATTTCAGAGATGAGCAGACAGACAGTCATCTTGTAGGAGAGACATGGGATAATGGAAATGCATCATGCCGTCTGTTGGCAAACCACAGTGCTGCAGCCGGAAGCTGTGCAAAACCACCTGAAGTTGTTACCACCACCAAGCAAATTAGAAAAAATCCTAGGGAGTCCTCAAAAACAAGCTCACATATAAAAGAACAATTGGCACAAAATCTAAATTTGGTTTTCTCTTTATTTGCTCACATCTGCTAACTGAAGGCATTGCAATTTGATTACACAGCCAAATTACCATTTCCTCATACAGCCGCTGTTGCGGGATTAGTTTCTTCAAAGTGTGAGCTTTCCTGCATCTCTGCAGATACACTGGGAGAGAATGAATAGGCATAAGCATATATTTTTATGTAGCTTCTTATGATCTTGCAGAAAATACATTTTTAAAACTATATAAATCACTATTTATATATTTAGACATTAAAAATAACTTACTTTAATAGAAATGAATGTAACATTTCCTGTCATTATATCTGAGGAATATACACTGATAAAAAATAAACTCATGAATGAAGCCTGTTTCTGAGGATGCTATAAGAAATTGTGCAAAAAGGCTCCTATGTTTTTAGGAGCTGAAGACATGCATGGAGAAATGCTGTAGATAATTCATTTCACTTAATGTTTGTTCATTCATTTTGTAAGACTAGCAATTCAAGTCATGCCATCTAGTTTGTGGATACCTGAAACTTTTACTCATAAAAAAGCAGTGTATCTTTTTCCACACGGCCACTTGTACTTTTGATATTTTCCCAGGCATTTTGGCTCCCCTTAGGCCTGCAGTCTTGAGTTGCCTAGACAACTCTGTCTAATATCTGTGAAGGTTCTTAAAGTAAACTTTTCTATGAGCTCACAAAGCACCTCAATCTTACATATGGTCTCTGAGACTGTCACAAAAAAGTTGATGCTTTAAAGTGTGACTTGAAAATTCAGTTGGTAAAGTCACAATCCTTTTACACAGTCAAAAAAGATCACCAGGCATTTTCTCAGCAAAAAAAAGAAGCCTTGCTTCTTTCCTACATGATCTTTTCTAAGTGTATCCTGCATATGCCGTCATAGATCATGATGGCCAGCCTGCCTGAACCCACCAGCTAAATACACAACAACTTCATCTGGCTGTGAGGCACATCAGAGTTTTCCCCTGCTTTTGGAAATGTGGCCTTGTGGGAGTTGTCAGTGGCAGTAGATGGCAATGGATCCCCAGTGTGCTTCCACTACAGGATGGAGTTAGCTGAATTTGCCATCTCATGTTGGGGAAACCTCAGGATAGGGAGTTAAGAGGACACAGAAAGTCCTTGTCTTCCTGGAGTTGAAGATTTGGGCTCACCAGCTGCTCCCATCAGTCTTGAGCTGTTGGTAAGCTGTGCGTAATGCATGCAGCTGTGTCTGTACTTAGACACATATTTCTGCTCTCATTTCCTGAGTAAATATTTAAATTGTTTAACTGTAATATGGGAGGAACACAACATCCACTCCTTCCTCCAATAATCCTGAAGATAGAAATTAGCTCTATTCATTGGAAAAATAAGGAGACAATCACCCACTTTCACTTGGAAGTCTGAAGTTGTGGATCAAATGGGTGGAGGTGGTTCTTCAAATCCCCTAGAACCCTGCCCAAGTCCAGAGTGACATCTTGCTCCTGCCAACATTTTCCTAGTGTATAAGTTCAGTTGCACCACTTTTGAGCCCTCTGTACCATTTTCATCCTATGTAGAACAGCTGACTTTTCTCATACCCAGTATGGAGAGTCTCGGCATCCAGAATGCAGAACATGATTCCACTTGTGGGACCAGCAACCTAAATTTTTTCTAAATATTTTACTGGCTTAAAAGTCCCTAGGACTGTCTACATTTTCTCGCTACAGTTATGTTCAGGGAACTTCATGTTCCGGGTCCCTTTAGTGCTGAGATTGAGCACATGTTCCTGACACCATTTGCCCTCTGGGCTTGTGCTTTCCTTCTGTGCAAATGAGAATGGGGTGAGATCAGGAAGTGCTGCTGCTTTTGTAGGCATTTATTGGTATAGATTTGGGGTGGAGCCAGCATGTATATCTGGAGCCAGGAAATTGAAAGTACTCTTGAGGTCTATAATATATTCATAGTCTGAAATATCTTCTCTGAATGGGAAATAAGATCCTCTAAAAAGACTAATGAAAAGTATATAAAACATGTAGTCTCTTAATCTCTTAATGTGCCATAGGAAAGAGTAAACAAATCTTTTTACCTCAAATGGAGCTGAAACAATCTTTACAGACAAGAAAATGCAGCCAAGGTGTACATAGTGTTAGGTGTGCTCCTCCTTGCAACTTTACAGCTGAGATATTCTGCTGTTTCTAGCAAGAATATTTCCTCTTTTTTCAACATGGTACATTTCTTTGGGAGACATAAAAGAAGACCCAGATACTTACAGCTATTGTTCTTATAACATCTGCCTCTGTTTTGAAATTCGCTGTCTTTATATTTCAGGAGCAGGTCTGAAAATACTTGGGTCTTATGAGATAGTAGAAGCCATGACAGCACTAGTAACAATAATTCCATCTTCCACAAGGAAATTGATAAATAAACAATGCTGTTAATACAAATACTTCAGTAATGTCCCTCCAGTGGATTGAATTTGGCTGTCTGCTGGATGTCCACCAAGCTTCTCTATCACTTCACCTCCTTCACTATACCTCCTCAACACCACAAAGAGAGAAGTAAGATGAAAAGCTTATAGGTCAAGATAAATACTGGGATATAATTATTACCATCTCAAATTGGGGGAGATTACTTTAAATACTGGGATACAATTATCACTGTCTCAAAGTGGGGGAGATTACTTTAAATTACTGCTAATTAAAAGTAGAGTGGAATACCAAGCAACAAAGTCAAGACTAAAAGCTCACCTACCCATCATCCTCCCTTCTTCCCATACTGCATTTCACTCCTTCCTTCTTAACTCCTCTACCTCTTCCCTTCTGAGGAGTGCAGAGGGATGGGGATATGTGGTCAGTCCATAACAGTTCCCTCTTCTTCTTCTCACTTTCAGCTTGCTTCAACATGGATCCTTCCCGCGGGTTGCAGTCCTCTACAAACTGCTTCAATATGAGTCCTTTCCACTGGGTACAGTCTGGCAGGGACAGACTGCACCATTGAGGGTCCTGCCATTGGATTTTTCCTTCATAAACTGTTCCAAAATGGGGCCTTCTCACTGACTACGGTCTTCAGGAACTTCTCCAGTATGGGTTCTCTCCATGGGTTACAGTCCTTCAGGACCATACTGCTCTAGCATGGGTCTTTCACTGGATGCAGATTATCAGGAAAATTTCTCCTGTATGGGCTCCTCTCCACGGGCTGCAACTCCTGCCGGGAGCCTGCTCCAGTGTGGGGTCTCTGCAGCCTGTATCTTCCTTCAGGATATATCCACGTGCCGTGGCACAGGGTCCTCTATGGGCTGAACCGTGGTTACATATTCCAATGGGGACCTCAATGAGCTGAAGGGCGACAACCTGTGTATCTATGGTCTTCGCCATGGACTGCAGGGGAATCTCTGCTCCTACACCTGTAGCACCTCCTCATCCCCTCACTTTGGTGTCTACAGAGCTGTTTCTGTGAAATTTTTCTTACTCCTCTCTCACAGTACGTGCACAGCATCTTGGTCTGTCTTAAATATGCGCCCCCAGATGTGCTACCATGTTGTCTGGGGGGTTCAGCTGTGTCCTGTGGTGGCTCTGTTGGAGTGGCTGGAACCTGCTGTTTTTATCACAGGACAGTCCCAATCTCCTGCCCCAGAAGCCTCCTCTCCAGCCCCCTGTAGCCAACACCTGGACACCTCCACCCAGTACAATCCAAATGGTCACCGATACAGTCCAAAGTTCTACCATATAAGCACCTCTGTTAAGTTGTCTCAGCACCAGCAGTCCCACGAAGTTCAAAGATCTGGCAGCCTCCCTGTGTTTGCTCAGAAAATGAAGGAAGGAATATCAGCAGCTTATTCACACAAATTCTGTATTCTCAAAGTCAATTTGCAAACTAGCATGTAGAAATAGCAGGCTGGGATGACAATTTGGCATTTGCAAGTTATTGCTTGCACTTAACAGAGCTGGGATCAGTTTGAGGTATTTATCACTCCTTTACTGCAGAGTGTACAAGGCCACTGTAACACAGACGGTAGAATTTGTTGCGATTCAAAAAGACTAATATTTTCTTCTCTTGAGATATCTGTCTCAGTGTCAACTCTACTTATCAACTAAAATGGCAGCAGACAGATAGGTGGGTGTTGCTTTGGGTTTGAAACACTGTGAGGCTGGATTTGTCATAGGGATGTGCTATAATCTCTGCTTTCCTCAGCTAACTTCTTACTTAACTATAGACAGTCGTATATTAAGTTATGTAGGGCATTTTTTTTCAGCTTGAGCTGTGTTATCTAAGACATCAGCTGTCACTTTCCTGGATATTTAATGTTTTAAAAGGCAACATCTATAGGCTAAATGTATGTATGTTCACAAGGGTTTAGGTATGACATGTGTCTTGTACACTACAAACTATCATCACCATATACTACACAGTTGCAAGGTGTGCAACTAGCATCCTACAAAGACAAATATGATGTTATATATAGCATTTATGTTTTACATTACCCTAAGCAGAGTTTTCTTTTAATGCGCTGAAAAGAAACAAGAGCAACGTGAAGCTCACAGTGAGTAAATTATTGTCAGTCTGTCATAAATAGAAAAAGTTCTGATCAGACTGGTACCTGTCTGAAAGGTATGACATATGTTTCTACCTAGTTTTGAATGTATGTTTTAGAACTGCACAAAAGAGTAAACAAAATTAATGGCTTATTTTAGTATAATATTTTTAAAAAAGAAGAAATTCTTTTACAATGCCTGCCAACAGATTAGTGCTTCAACACTTTGTTGTGTTAACATTTTAAATCTCCTTTCATCATGCATCAGTTTGCACCTGGGTCATGATCCTGCACATCCTTGTACTCCTCAGTCCCTCTTTTTTACTGATATATTTCTTTACAGCTGCAGTACTCTGTGAGAGATCCTTTTAAACTTAGTGCCATTTATGGTAGTATACACATTAGCCAAAGAATGAATGATTATACCTTATTCACAGAGTCAATTGTAACAGTATAACTGAGCCTACCTGTTTTTCTGACTAGATTTAATAAAGAAGACACACACACACACACACTTCTCTCTGGAGTGTTTAGTCTCTTCTAAACATGAGAGAGGTCATTGATCAGGGAGGGGGAAGTACTAAATCAACATGCTAGATGAAATGTCTTCGTTTTCCTCCTTCATCACTTACTCCCTCGTATTACATAAGTACATAAATAAATGATAAACCCCCCTCAGGTTTCTCCCTGAGCCTTTCTCTCTTATCATTTGTATATTCTGGCATTATCATAAAGTGATAAATGACTAGCACAGCATTGAATTTATATTCTTGTTTTAGTTGCTTGGAAGTGAGCTTCCATATCATACCTTCATAAAGACTATCAGTGATAGAAATACAAACACTGTTTAGCTGCTCAGGGGAAAGCTGAAGTCCCCTGGTTCTGGTTTAAATTATATCTAGCACTTTAAAAAAGATGAGATCACACCTAAAAGTGAGGGGGAGAAAGACCAATGAAACCTGCAGAAATATGCCCTGTTGGCAAACCCCTGGCTCGCACTGTGGAGACAGCTGCTCTCCAGCCCTCCTGGCAGAATTGTCCTGGGAAGTGCTTCAGTACAGATGGAAGGGAGGGAGGGAAAAAAAAAAAAAAAAAAATTAAAAAATCAGCACCGACAACACACAAGAAGACTGTACTCATGTTAAAAAGTGCGATGAATAAATGCAATAAACTATATGTTAGGCAAGGGCCTGCATTTTTATTGAAGATAAATGACACAAATGGTAGAAAAATATTCTCTAGTTCCCACTTTATCATGATAGTTTTCAAATTAAACTTCACATGTGTTTTCTTAGGAATAATGCAACTCTCCTATCCCATATTTAATCTAGAAAAAAAAAAATTAAGTAGTACAAAAGTAAATGTTAAAGTATAAATGTTTGCCCTGCATGTACAAAGCACAAATGTGTTTCATTAAAATACATAATCTTATTGTTATTCTTGTGGGACAGTTGATATGTATTCTAAATATATACGCTACATGTAGATGGAGATACGCTTTCTGTGCTCCTTTCTGGATAGATCAGATAGTCTTCCCTACCTTCATTCTTATCTCTAAACCTCAGCTTCCCCATACAATAAAGTTGTAACACAGTAGTTTGCTTGTGTTTGGCAGCAGCAGCTTGAGGGATCGTTGCACAATAAACCAGCTACCATGATTCACGTGGGCCTGCAATTAGACTTCAATAGAGACAACACTGCTAGCTTGGGTAAGAATCAATCTTAACAGTGTAGAGCAAAAAAACCCTGCATTTCATGTTCAGTTTCACGAAGTTCTTCTGTTCTGTGGGCAGCCTTTCTTAGCCTCTACCTCACAAAAAGCTGAATTAAGTATCCTAGAACTGTATTTTATCACCTTATTGCTACACATTCAAAGCTTTTCCAGATCAAAATTTTATTTATTATTTTGCCCCTAGTGCAGGGTACCTAAAGAGCAAATGTAAAAAACAAGTAGCAAGCATATTTCTCTTACCTAGTCCTTAGTCTTTCACTGAAGATTTTCTTCAATTCTTTCAACTCATTTATCACAGTCAGTGCACTGGAGCAAGTCTTGCTGAAACTTGCTTCCATGGCTAAGCTGATTTTTCTACAGGGGTACCAGCAGATACATTTTTGAAGGTCCAGACACATTTGTCCCTTTATTTTTTTTGGCAGTGAGGAATGTCCTTTCCTGCCTGTGTGAATGCTTTGCCATGTATCCCATAACACTTTCTGACAATGTGACATGTATGACACGGGGCAGATAAATCTGTCCAAGGTCCTTCCCACAGGGGTCTGACATCAAGTGCAGGAAGGCCCTGTGGGGTGTGTAGGTTGCTGTGTTACAGCCACCCTAGGGTCAGTCATGTGGATGCACGGAGCACACAGTAAGGAGCCTTTGGTACACTTTACTGTCCTCTGGCCCATGTTTCAGTGACCAGTACAAAAATAGAGCCAGTCCCTTCGTGTCAGTATGTATCCCTGTGAAACTTGCTGATGTCTTCTTTGTCTGCCTGGTTTGACACACTTTAATCTTTATCAGGATCTTGGTTACTTGATAACTATATATAATTTCACACAAGTGTATTTCACGTACAACTACATCTCTACAAGCACATAGTTAGTCACGGCTGGTTGGTGGGGCTTAGCTGAAGTTTCTCTGTACCCTTTTCAAAGATGTACGAGGACAGCTCACAAGAGGACAGAAAAATAGCAAAAAAGAAAAGCAGGAGGCAGTCACCTGGTCAATTCACAGCCCACAAGATGTCACCTTTTAGAGAAAAAGATTGAAGAAAACTTTGCCAAGGGAAGCTCACAGAATTTCATGTCCCTTTTAGCTCATTCCCTATGAATATCTACACAGGAGATAATATTTGGCACTTAAAAACTAAGTAAATGGGAAGAACTTAAGTGATTGCTTTTCTCTTTGAGCTCATGTCAGGCTGTTCTTATTAACAACGTAAAATGGGTTCCGTGATATGAATGTACAAACTGTAATCAAGTGCATTGATCTCTGCAGCTACCCAGAGGTAAAACAAGTGGAAAACAACTCTTTATTGCAAGTAGAATTTAGCAAATAATATGTCTCAGAAGATCATAGTTGGTCTTAGGACCCAGAGAGTGTCTGGTAACAGATATATTTTTTCTTATTCCTATCCATGTCTGGAAGGGTACAAAGTAAGGACACTTTGTGCTACCTCAGTAATTCCTGAATGTCAAAAAAAAGGATAAGTGCAAAATTAAAAAGTATTTCAGCTATTTTGAATTTTAAAAAAGTTGAACAAGGTCCTGGAATAACTGCTCTGTAAACATATGAATGGGAAATCTTACAGTTTTTCAGTGAAAGCTGTTTCTGGTAAAGAGACACAGCTGCTTTGACTCTGTGCTTGCCTTTCCTGTTCTGTTTTCCCACCCTATGAAAAACATTATTAAATTCAATCAAATCTTACCAATTTGGTGTTTTGTCTTTGTTAATAAAACAACTCAAAAAATGGTTGCAAACTATAATATTTAGAGTTTTCAAGTAATTAAGAGTATTTTATTTCCTACATCTGAAATATCTTGGCTAGAACTCATATTTTTCAAATTTTTTTTCTTTTTGAGCTTTTGGGTGTTTTGTACCCTAACATAATTTTTTCCAAATGTTCAGGTTTATTTTCAAGGTTGATGCTTCCAGCTGAACTTTGACAGGTCAGTAATCTTTATTTTGGTGCAGCAGCAGAAGTTGTTTAGGAAAATGCTTTCCTAGTCTGTCACTCTGATAGGCATTCCTGTTTCTTTCTCTATGTCCATTCCTTCTTTTTACTATTTTCTATTATAATAATTTTGTTATCACCCCTGTGTGAAGCAGGACTGTGATACATATCTCTAAGGTTAGATTAATAATAATAATACTTTAATAGAGAAACAAACCCCTCATAATCATCTATAGCTTTATAGCGTTGCTTCTCACTCTCTGAGGAACACCCATGGTGTCAATGATTTCAGGGTTCATAGCCCTGGCCTGCTGGTCTTGAGCAGTCTATCCACACTAGGATTTATAACTCTCTTTGTAATGGCCCTTAAAAAAATGTCAGCTAAATGTGACTGACTCAATCTCTGCATTTTGGAAAGCTGCAAAATTCAGTCATATGTACAAGTTTCCACAATGAAAGGAGTATCTTTACACCCATTTCATTCCAGCCAGCCTCTAATCCACAGGTATTCTGTTACAAAAACTTGTGTTGATGAAACAGGATATCATATAGGCATGCTAGAAAGATATCTCTTTCAATAATATCTCTGTAGCACACTTTTTAGAAACAATTTCTCCTGGGGAACCTGTGTATTACCTAGATGCTTATAAAAACACCAATTTAATGAACAAAAAAACCAAACAAAAAAAAACCCAACAAAACAAAACAAAAAAATCCAGCTGTGAAGGGAATCAGGATCTGAAGATGGTCAGTGACTCTCTGTCCAAGGGGGATCCAGTGAGCATTTTCCAGGGCACCTTAAAATGCAACCCTCTAGCTTTTAACAGCAGGTCTCTTCACTGCAAATGTGATAGTCAGGCACAAAGCCTAAAAAGTAGAATGCTGTTTTGGAGAGCCAAAATATTGTGTTCAATTGTCTCCTTACTAAAAGTATGCCTTGGGTTTTTTCCCTTTTTTGGTTATGGCTCAATTAATTTTTGGATGATAAAACTGTTTGGACTTGTGACACTTAACATCGCTAGTTTTCCACAGCATCTGTGGACATATGTGTTGCAAAGAACACATACGTAGGTTTTCTTGGATGAATACAGGCCTAATTATTTAAAAACAGATGGGAAAGGTATTGTAGCTCTCAATCTTCAATATCAGCACAGACATGCGTTATTAGATTTGGTAAGACAGTTTCGAAAAAATTACCACACCATACTAGCAGTTTCTCTCCTGTCTGGCAATTGTTTTGAGCATGAGTTTTAAAGGCTAGCTAAATTAAAATACATTTCTATATATTGATGCAATAGATAGAAAGTTAAAAGGCATCGGGAGATGAAAAATTCAGTTTTATCTCAACACATTGTTATTAACCATGCACTGGAGTTCAGTTTTACTGATTATCAATTGCAGTTCAACAACATATTTGATAATTTATAATAATTTTAATACCTCGTAAGCTAATGCTTTCTTTTGAGTCACTATAATTGACCATAATAGAAATGCTGTAAACAAAGGCACCCTTAGAACATGACCATAGTAGCATTCAGAGCTTCACATCGAAATGCACCTTAGAGGATGGGGAAGAATATAACAGCATCTGAATGCCCTGGAAAACAGAGGTTTGTGGTTGTAATTCGAGCATTCTGAATAATGTGTCTAAATATGTTACTCATTAGCTCTTGTGCAGTGGCTTTGTCAGACCAAGGTGTCTCAGTGGTGTGCTCCTCATGCGCTGTTTCACTGGGGCTGCCTCCTGCTGCCTTCAGCCCTGCGCGTCTGCAGCCATTCTCCTTCACTGTCCCCTAGGGCAAGAATGGACTTGGCAAACTTGCTGACTATTTGGCACTTCCTTTTGGATAGCTCTGAGTGTGAGAACCCCTTTGCTCTAACTTGCAAAGCGCCCAACTTTGTCCTTGTGCCTTAACTTGAAGTAAGGCAGGAGAGGTGAAGTGCCATGCAAAAAGCTCTCCAAAAGCTAGGAAAAGAGGCTTGCATTTTGACTCTTAGTCCAGATGTGTTTTTACAGGTTTTTTGCTCTGTATTAGAAAGACTCGTGAGATTGGCTCTGAAATCATATGCACAGGTTAGATGAAGCTGTTGGGGATAAAAGAATGCTGAAAAATAATTCATATTTGATATTATAGAATGCAGACAGGCAAACAAATACTATCTGGTTCTTAAGGGATACTGCTGCCTCGCACAAAAACAATTTAATACAAAATGTCATGCATGCTAATAGAAATGGCATGACTGTTCTTTTAACAAATAACAGGAGGAATTTTATTTATATGTGTCTCATAACTATGGATTCAAATTATGATTTATTTTTCTCTAAGGTCTCAGGCAGGTAGGTTCATATACATCATAGGTACTCAGTATCATTGCACAGAAGGAATGGTTGCCTCTAACCCTTGATTCTGCCTTGTGAAGAAGAGTAACAGGAATCTGACATCTCTTGTTTCCATTTTAGGTTTGAAAATTAAACCGGAATATCATTAGGTGTTATGTCCCTGAACCCAAAAGACATAAATCAGAAACCTTCTCAGAAACCTCATTTTACACAAACCACACATTTACCCATCTCTTGAACTTCATGCTGCCTGCTTGCTTTCAACACAAACATTTTCAGGATCTATCTCTTTGAGCTCTGCAAGCCCATACAGTCTCAATTTCCATATGGCCATGCTGCTGAATTTGGATTAAAACTCCTCAACAGAACAGAGAAAAATCTTTAAGAGATTCAGATATTAGACGGATGCTCAGAGCATGCATAAAAGAAAGAAAAGATTGACTTTCTTACAAATGCAACCAGATGAGGAGGTAATAGTTTGTTTATGCTTTACTATTATAACCTTGTAGCTATAACCACTTCTCAGAAACCTGGATACTGAGATTTAGTATTCTGATCAATTGGACAAGGTTCGAGAACATACCTCCCATTTATGAGCAGGCTGCCTAGTAGACTGTGTGGAAGCAAGTCTGAATGTGAGCTTGTGGGGAAAGGTTGGGTGAAGAAGAAGGGAAAACTGAAATGGATGAAAAAAGTGCTCTTTACTTCTCTGGCAGAAATAATGCAAAATTCAAATTGTGCAAGAGGCTTAATAGAAGTAAGAGTCTGGTGGGATAAGCTAAAAATGATGATGCTCAGCTGACAGGAGGGGATTTAGGTTCTAACATCTGTTCCCAAGATTCATTCTATTCCCTTTAATCTGGTGTATCACTTGAAAAAGACTGTCAGTTCTAGTAGCAGGAGTTGGCACATAGGACTTCCCTGCTTTCTGGCAGTTCTTCATACTTTATGACATTTTACTGGTTTTGATGTGACATATTACAAAACATGTTCCTGTACAGTCAGTTTCATTCCCAAAACATCCTTCTTGATATGAAATAAGGAAAAACCATGCTTTTTATCTTTCATTTTTGTCACTTTTGACCAGACGTTTTCCTTGATACTTTTCAAATGGTATTGCATTGTTCACTGATGTTTTCTGTCAGTGAGTCCTTGAGTTCTTGAACACGTGGAGTTCTGGGGAAAAGGAAGTGGTGTACTGCTTGACCTGCATGCTCTTATTTTCTTCAAAAAGCTTTGAGATCATTTTATCTGCAGGTGTTTCCCTTTGGGAAATAAGAAGCTAATTCCTCCCAACAGGTGGTGTGTTTCTGGACTGAACAGAAAGCATCAGTTTTATGAAACTAATTTTCAAAAAACCATGGAAAAAAATCAATTTGCATCAATCAAACTGAATCAACTTACACAAAGATGTCATACAGGGAATTATAGCACTGCATATGTCCTGTCTTCACTTCTTTCAAAATAAAACAAATAAACTTTTGTATATTTTTAAAACATACCTGTAAAGGCAAAAAAATCAGCTCTGGGGACTTGATATTTATTGCCAGTTTTGCAACAACATATGTTGAGTCCTTGCTTCCTTGTGATTTGAAATTAACACCGATGTATTAAGCTGGTTTAATGGTATTATATGCTAATGAGAAACCCGTTTGCAATCTGCTTTCTTTTTGGTTATGAGGGCCAGGTTTTCAGAAATGGCCACTAATGCTGTAATCATATTTGTACATACATTTATTTCGTATATAAAATTCACAGCTGTGTTTCCAAACAACCATTTAGAAATGCACATTATTACGGATGATTTTACATACTAAAGTGTATTTTGAGAATGAAGAATGGCATGGAGATGGAAAATAAGTCTCTCTTGATCACTGTCACTGTTAATATAGGAATGAGTGGGCATTTGTTGAAGCAAAAGG
The DNA here is from genome assembly GCA_013397775.1 of Eulacestoma nigropectus. Lineage (NCBI taxonomy): Eukaryota > Metazoa > Chordata > Aves > Passeriformes > Eulacestoma > Eulacestoma nigropectus. Next base: position 1,055,344 of record VZTE01003146.1, on the reverse strand, counting down.
GAAGAAAGATTCATCACACTTAAAGAAACACCAACCAACCAACAACAAAAACAACAAATTAGTAGATCTTCATGCAGTGCATTAACAGGCTGCAGATGTCCTGGCTATACTGCTGTGGATGCTAAGAATTTACACAGGCTCATAAAGAGTAATTAATGGGAAAAGAGTCTCTAAAAAAGATTTGCATTGAGTGTGAGAGTATTACAAAGTCCTGGGGGCAGGATACTGAATGGAAAGATCTTTGCTCTGACTTGGTTTGACTGTTCTTGTGTTCTTTTCTGGGCACAGATGTCTAGATACTTGCAAATTATGCTCAAATGTTGTGACTAAATGTTGGGTGGAATGTCTCTAGAAGAGAAAGAAGTTAAATACCCAAGGGCTTGAAATCTAAGTCCTAAAACTATTTTGGAACATAATTTCCTTCTCAGCCCCACTGTCTCCTATAAATAGGGCATGAAATCCTGCTACTCATAATCCTTTTTTTCCCCTTGCAATTCCCTCTTTTTATTTGTCTTTACTTTCCCACAGTTACTTTGCAGTAATTTCTTAGATTGCAGTGCAATCACCACACTATGTCCTTCAAACTGGTGGTTAAGAAGGCCCTCAGGAGGACGTACAGAGAAGATTCTGTACATCTTATATATCACAGCCACACAATGAGGCATCATGCGTAGACTACAGAAAAGTCCATCCCTTCAGCAAAAGTTCAAAAAGGACTGATTAAGTTAAAGTGAAATTCAGTTCAACTAGATAATTTATTATGGAGCTTTGTGCCACTCCCTGAGTGCTTTTTAAAAAGAGTATTTATTTCCACTTAAGTTTTAAAATACACAACTTTCATGTGAAGTATTGGCAATCTTTTACAAGGAAATCCCCTGAAAATTGTCTTTCTTATCCCTATTGCACTCTAACTTCCAAGAAAAATGAACACAGTTTTTGCTCCTGCCTGGATTTATTTTCATTGCAAGCATTTTTAATTCACAATTATAATTAACCCTAATGTAATTAATGCCAAAGCAGAACTGCAGCAGTACTAAAGGGAAGGGGTGTAAAACCTGGATGGTTGGAATGAAGCCATTCTCCTGTCCTGTGCCTCAAAAATATTAAAAGAAGAAAAGTGATGTGAATAGATGACTACTAGCTGCCTGACAAGTAGCCAAGTGGTGAATATGTATGAGGTACAGTTTACATCATAGATTTTCAGGGTGCTGTAGGTTTTCAACTCTGCTGGTAAGAAAGGATTGAAAGTATAAGGAGGAAAAATCTCCACTTCTGGAGCTCTCAAACGTTCTTTGAGGATGGGATAGGGGGGAAGAGGAGCAGGCTTGTGCTAAGCCTGAGAGCTGAAAAAGAGAAAATCTGTGTGTTTATTACTCTAGAACCTTACACAGTATAATAATCTGAACATCTCAACCAAAAGCATCCATTAATTGGTCTGAGACAAACAGAAATGCAATGTAGAAACCTTGAGATTTAGGCAAGAGCTGGACATTAGAAGTACAAGAACACAAAGCCGCAGTGCTTTGCAATTATATTCTTTTATTTTCCACGTGATGCTACAGACCTGTTTGGTCTGTTTCAGTATTGTATCAGAATTTTCTCAACAGGCTGCAGCTGCCTCAATAACTGTGGTCACTTGGTCTCTGCATAGAGGCAATGAGGGCAGAGTAAACCAATACTTCTAAATATCTGATCTTGAGGTAAAAGGTCTTTTGTTTCAACTTTCAGCATGGGGATGATGAAAGAGATTTGAGTTTATGTGTTTATCTTCTATAAGAGTTTCTTTTCTGACAGAACTTCTGGAAATCAAGCATAGATAGATGGTTGTCAGCATTCCTGCTTCAGTTCCAACACACTGAGTCATATATCATAGCTTGAAAGCTGTTATCAAGTATCTTGATAAAGTCGATTTGGTGACAATTTCTCAAATGATGGAAGAAAGGTCTCACTTTGTGTCTGGGTGCATGTGTATATGCTTCTCACTCAAAATGTGAGAGGCAGAAGAGGTGATTGGGAGCAATGTGCATTTTATAGAGGTTGTGGGGCTTTGGGAAATTTGTTCATGAGGAAAGTGGTTTTGATATACGCAGATTCTGAAAGAAAGGTACATGATGCACATGTGGAAAATACAACAGAGGTAGACAATTTTTGTTCATTTCCTAGATAGTTCATATGCCAAGCAGATTTGTTCAACAAAAAGTATTTTTTAATTTACATTGAAATTGGCACCTAGATAAATAAATATGCTGGTTTTGGCTGGGATAGAGTTAATTTTCGTCACAGTGGCTGGTATAGAGCTGTGCTATGGGTTTGTGCTGAACACATGGTTGATAATAGAGAAATGTTTTTGTTATTGCTGAGCATGGCTTACACAGACCCAAGGTCTTTTCTACTTTTCATACTGCCATGTTGGCAAGGACATTGGGGGTGCATGGGAATTTTGGAGGAGACACAACCAGGACAGGTGACTCAAAACAACCAAAGGGATATTCCAGCCCCTATGACATCATGCTCAGTGTACAGAGTCTGGGAAGAAGGAGCAAGGGGGGAAAGGGAACTGAAATGATAGTGTTTGACTTACCAAGTCACCGTGACACGTGATGGGGCCCGGCTGTCCTGGGAATGGCTGAGCACCTGCCTGCATATGGGAAGCCATGAATTAATTCCCTGTTTTGCTTTATTTCTGTGCATGGCTTTTCCCTATTAAACCGTTTTTATATCAACTCATGAGTTTTCCAGCTTTTACCCTTCCAGTTCTCTCCTCAATTCTGCTGGTGGGGGAGTGAGCGAGGGCTTGCATGGGCTTGGTGGATGGCTGGGGTTAAATCACGGCAATAAATAAAAAGCTCTCTGTGAGAGAGAAACTAGAAAAAATGCTGAACATTTGTCTTTCCTTTGTAATGGCAATGTCTATAATTTTCATAAAACACCAAAAGCAAAGTATTAATGTTGACAGAAATATTTTCAGCTTAAAGACAGTTCTTTCAAATGTGCTTTGATTTTTTTAAATTGTTTTAGAGGAAAAAACCCCAAACAATAAAATTTGAATCTCATCTATAAAAATTTTGGAGGTTACATGACAGATACAGGATATCTCATAATAAAAGTTTCTGATAAGATCTCAATATGAGACTAAGAATAATTTTATGCCTATTTCAAAGTTTATAGAAAAATGAAATCGTCAATAATACCTTAAAGCAGTGCATAATAAAACAATTTTTTTTAAGCAGATCATGATTTGTTACAAGTTGCAAGTATATCATCATAATTTAGAAATCTTTGGTTTACATAAACCATTGTTCACAGTCTTAGATCAATTATTGATCTCCACGTAGAAAGACAGAGAAACAAAATAAAATGGGAACCTAACAAGAGAATATGAGATATCAATTTAGTTTAGGCATTTTACATTCACTGAATAGAAAACTCTTTATGGTAAATTTTATTCAAAGTGTTTGAATACAATGCAAATAATAAAATTTTGTATATTTCTCTCTGTTTATCAGAACATCTCAGTTTTCAAAGCTCTTTAACAATTATTCTGCTGAGTACCCACTGATAAACTTCATCAGTTCTGTAAAGTTTATTTAATTCAATTTTGCTTGTGGTGATGATAAATAAAAAACCCCAAACAAATAAATAAATATGAAAGTTAAGCATCATAAATATGTTTTCCCTTTAGTATTGTTTTCCTCTTTTTGCTTATTAGATAGCTGACTGGATTTATTTTTCTCAATGGAAATTATTTTTCAAAACAATTCTGAGTTAGAGAGTACTTTGTGGAGATTACAGTATGATTTTTACAAACAGACAGAAAAAGTCTTAACAAAAGGTATCTGGGCATCAAAATGATCAGAGATGATGAAAGAAAATTACACTGTTGTCAAAACACTATTCAGTATTTGACAGCATTCATTTTAATGGTAGAATAGAACAGCTTGTTTGACCAAAAGCTACAGAAACTTTTTAGCTATTTGATACATTATTTTTTTGCTACAAACCAGCTTTGAGTGAGCTGCCAATCATTTGTACCTTGTAAGAAGAAAGAAAATATCCCAGACAACAGTGAAAGTCAGTGCTTCAAGTCTTTCAAATTAAGCTCTTCAGAACACATTTATTTGGGAAACCTGGTAGAGAGTTTCTTTATGAGCATCATTTGAATAAAAGAATCCTTAGCTTGCATGTTGTGCTGGTTTTGGCCGGGATAGTGTTCATTTTCTCCTGTAGTAACTAGTATGGGGCCATGTTTTAGATTTGTGCTAAAAACAGGTTTGATAGCACAGGGATGTTTTTGCTAACAATGAGCAGACCTTACACAGAGTCAAGGCCTTTTCTGTGTCTCACCCCAGCCCACCAGTGAGGAAGCAGAGGGTGCACAAGGACTTAGGAGGGAATACAGCTGGGACACCTGACCTCAGCTGACCCAAGGGACATTCCATACCACGTGGAATGACACTCAGCATGTAAAGCTGTGGGAAGAAAAAGGAAGGCGAGATGTTTGGAATGTTTGGAATGATGATGCATGTCTTCCCAAGTCACCATTACACAGGATGGAGCCTGGTTTTCCTGGAGATGGTTGAAAAGCTGCCTGATGATGAGAAATGATGAATGAATTCCTTGTTTTGCTTCGCCTGTGTGTGCAGCTTTTGCTTTCCCTATTAAACTGTCTTTATCTCAATGCATGCGTTTTCTCACTTTTACTGTTCTGATTCCCTCCTCCATCCTGACACGAGGTAGCGAGTGAACGGCCATGTGGAGCTTAGTTGCCAGCTGGGGTTAAACCATGCCAGATGTTCTGTAACCTAAGCACTTAGTAGGAGGTTGACTCTATGAGAAGGTCTACTTGATCTGACCTGTTAGGCTTCCCATGCTCTGCTGTGGAAAAATAGGAGGATTATTCAATTCATAAATTCAGCCAGAAGAGAGTATCCTTAGCACAGATACCACATAATAGTACTGCAAACTTCTCTAGGAATCTAGGGAGTTTCCTCCACATCTTGATTTAGCAAAGTTTACTGCTACCATACCTCAGCTAGGTCAGTTACATCACAGTTAGGAAAATCCTAAAGAAATGCAGAAAGTAGTTAACAAGTTTCTCCCTTTGTTATATTTTTTTCTTCCCATCTTCATTATTCAGCACTAACTATTCATTGTACAGTAAAGTGCATGTGTGTCTGTTTAAGTAAATTTCCTTTGTTGCAAAAAGATGTCATGATAGTGCTTTCAGAGGACAAGGCAGCAGCAGATGAGAGGAACATAAGGTAATAATTAGAAAATTACAAGCAGCAGCGGTGATAAACAGTGGGCACAGCTGTCTAGTTACTGTCAAGCTTTTTGTGAGCAGCAAGACAAAGGTATGTTTTAACAAATTACTTGGTTATGAATATTTTAAATAAATGGAACTGAGGAAATGTCGCTTGGAGAGACTACCACTTTCGAAGGAAAGAAGAAAGAGCATATATTTGTACAAAGTAGTCACTCAAGATAGTCATAAATTAACAAGCCCACTAGTTCAATGATAAAGAAGTCTAGAGCAAGTACTTGTTATTGAAGTTGTTTTACTGAGAAAATAAGGAAGAAAGTGGTCTTTACCAGTCTGCTCACAGTCAGGATGCTGAGAGATGCATTTCTTTTCTGAATACATGAAGAATGTGTGGAGAAAGACATACAGTAGTGCTCTCAAAAATGCTGGCAAGAATTTGAGTAGTATGTTAACACATAGTGTAACCCAAACAGTATATAGGATGATCAGCTCTCCTCTCCCCTCCCATCTCCTCTTCCTTGCTTGTTTAAAAAAAAACCCCCACAAACAATAAATGTTTGACAAGCAAAGCATCAAGGGGTGTGCCTTTCTTGTTTTCCTGAAGAGCAGCAAGATGAGTAGCTAACATGTACACGTGGCTCCAAAGCCTGTGCTCCTACCCATCCATACCTGTGGCTTCTGAGGACAACAGACGGCCGGCATTTCGTCAGGCTGTCCACAGACAGTGTAGGGTCTTCCTACAATGCCTCTGGCAGAGCTGGATGGGGGCAGATCCAGCTGAACTTCCTGTCCTGGGCATTTCTGGATCTACAGTGAATTGTCTGCTGGGAAAGAAGAATGACTTTGGTAGAAGTCCCAGAATGCTGCATGGGGAAACAAAACTGGACAAACACTTATAACATCTGAAATATTCCATGTGGCAGTACTTTGGGTAAATAAATGTGTTCACAGAAACAAAGACAGAATTTCCATCCCATTGGATATTTTAACTATTAAAATTTGGCTTTTAGCTAAAATTGCAAGAAAATGTCCATATTTTCCATTGAACAGGAATAAAGAAATATTGAACCCATTAATTTTGTATAATTTTGTGTCACTTTGATAAAAGGAATAATAATAAAATACATGACATTAATTATAATTATGAACTATTTTATCATAAAAGTAATATGAAACATTTAACTGGTAAAACAGGAGCAATGCTTTTTAATTGAAAGCAAAATGAAATACCAGATGCTTTCAAACAAATTATTTTTTAAAAACAGTGTTGACACTGAAATCAACTTTAAACAATAGAATACTTTTGCTTTAGTTAAACTAGTTTTCCCATTAGGAAATTTTATCTAAAATGTAAAAGAAAATTACACATATATTTATTATTTTTTGCATGCGAAGAATGAATTTCACCTGTTGGAGAATTTTCACTCAGTAAGTTAATTGAAAAAAAATCTTAAATATCTTTTTTTTGTGTTCCTGTATCCTGAAACTCTCAATATTTTTGAATGTGCGCTATTAGTGGCTGAGGAAAACGGGTTTTGAACAGCTACTCTATAGCAGGAAGGTTTATATTAGCCTAAATATTAAAAATTTTAGAATAAATGAATATGAGATTTAATAATTTTCCACATATCATCAGTATTAACTCTTCTTTTGCATATGTTGGTGTCACCCTTCTCTATAGAGCTTTGGCTTTAAAAATAGATAACTTGAGTTTTGTTGCTCTAAATAAGAGCATTTTAATGAATATTAAGTTAGTAACTTCATTTAATTCTGACTTTTTTTCACCCTCTTCATTTTGAACTTGCATAGAGAATACAAAGCTGTCATGATTTTATGCCAGGAGTTAAAGTAGAAGATTAATTTTGCAGGTATGCCCTTTATAAGTTTGCAATCAGGAATTTTCTTTTTTTAATACTTAATGCTCCAGAGTTCTCACAGCACACTCAGCTTAGGAAGATTTAACATTCTTAGAAACTACAAATTTTGTAAAGTGCTTCATTTTATGGCTTTCTATGACTTTAATGCAACTCCATCTTTACAGTACTACTTATAGCATCAGAAATAGTAAGTGAATGTTATGGTCATGATGAAGATGACTTTTTCAGCAATGTGCAAGGGAGGATACAGTTCAATACTTTTAACAGAACATAGCTGGAGTCATGAAATTGTGTGTTATCTTCAGTTATGAAATTGTGAAATGGTGCTAATAAATTCAAATTCTAATCATATGATTTGTGCCACCTTTTTCATTGGCAAAATGGAAGTAGAACTCTTAAATGTACAGGGAGGAGACAGGGAAATCTTACACCAATTCAAATTGCTTTTGTGTGATTTCCGTGGTTCTGTGTGCTAGTGTTCATTATTGCACATCACAAAAAATGCCACAGAAGACTAGAATGGCTGACACACATTATTGTTAAATAGGAGCGGTGGAAAGTTTTAACTACTGCACAACAAAAGACTGTGACTTTTTTTTTTGCAGTATTTTTTCCTGCTGTCCTTGTCATTAATTTTCTCTGAGAATTCTAATATTTCGTGATTTTGCAGGAGTCAGTCTCCACAGAAGCAACCGCAATGGACACAAAATTAGATCCCCTGGAATGATAATTGGACATTTGTGATTGAAGCATATTTAGGTTGATAGTGTTCAGAGTTGCAATTGACAGGTTGATGAGACAGTCATAATTTATTTCAATGGTGAACCCAGAAATATTTGCAAATGGACCTTCAAAACATGCAACAAAAGCAACAAATGAGATCTGAGTGGATATTGTAAACAGAGGTGCACTTGGACAAGAGAGCATATTTTGGGAAAAAATACAATAAATTCTTTGTGCTTATTTCTAAACCTCGGAATTTCTTCCCTCCTCAAGCAGAGATTAGGGAAGGGAAGAATATATTGTCTGAATTTTCCAAAAGCAATAGAAAGTTAATTCTTGGCATGCTCGACACAAAAGATGAGAGAATACTTGATTCAGACTACACAGGTACCTGACTGTACAGATTAGGTTTACACTCACTGATAGCACCCACCAACCTGCTACAAGTTCATGACTTGCCCTGAAAAAATGGTGAAAGAAACCTTTCAGATGCTTTTAGCAGGGGTGATGGAGCAAGCAGAGAACTCCACAAATATATCTGGTCTGAGAAACGAAATGCAATAATCTGTTGGCTTCATAGGGCTAAAGAATTCGTAGCAGAAAGGACAAGGAAAGCTGGAATTCTTGTTTTCAGACATGAAAACATTTTAAAAATATCAGGATAACGTTTTAATAATATCAGGACAAGGGGCATCATCCCAAAATACTGAAATTCCAAGAGCTAGACTCTGGGACAAATTCACATACTCAGAAACACTCAAATTAGCTTAGAGAGTTATATCTTCTAATATGGCTTCTGTAAAATGATCCTGCACATTTTTCCTTTTTCTGCAATTGTAAATTCGTACCTTCCTCTTTATGCATACAAATTTTCTCACTTTCAAGCACATGCCAAATAAGACTGGACTCAGTAGAAGCTCAAAGCTCAGCACAAAAATCTTTTTTCTATTGAAAGAAGACCTAAGTTACCAGCTGGATGTCATACAAGATGCAACATTACATTTAAAAAACCACTTCTCTTCCCCAGTCAAATTTATATTTATCAATGCATATACATAATGAATGTATTTTTTTTCTTTGTCAGTTTTTGAAGTGCCATTATTCCCTGCTGTCTACGTCAGGCACACTCTGCCATTGAGAGTGACAGCTCTTGACACTGTACATTAGTTTCATTATTGACATAATGCTGAAGTAGCTTCTGAATAGAAAACTGCCAGGATAGTTTTATTTTTTAATCTTCTATGTTCTATTTTTCATATATATGTATGAGAAAAAGCTAAAAGAAACAGAAGATATAGCCACTTTATCTAAGGAAATAAACACCTTTCATCACGTTAAGACATGTCAAAGCCACAGCAAGTGCAGGGACTAAAACTCCAAGTGAGGATATAAGACCTAACATGTGCAAAGACAAAATACAATGTTCCCAAAATAAAGCATTGTCTTAAAGCAACAATAGCAACAATACAAATTAAGCAGCAACTGAGTTCCTTTTGATGTGAGTTGAATGCCATACTAAACATTGTGTGCTTGATCCCTTGAAGTACTGAGCAGCCTCATCTCCTGTCTATTGGTGCTCAGCATCTTACACAATCTGGCACTTGAGGAAGGTTTTCAAAGGCATCAATACCAACTTGGTGCCTAACCGTAACTGACTTCCAAAGAAAGTGATTTGGGCTTCTGGCTGACAGTTTGTGCCTTTGAAGACCTCTCTACTGAGGCTTGCCAGCACTAAACAATAACATATTTACAAAGGAAATTAATTCCTTTCCACTTCCTTTTAATTCCACTTTTAATTCTTAAACTCCAGTTCTGCTAAGAATAGTCTCTGCTGTAACCTAGAGGAATACACACTTTTTGGCAGTCAGCTTATGCAAAATGCTTATTTTTCTTCTTGTTATTTACCATGCCATCTGGCATTATGTTTAAGAGGGAAGTGAAATTAAAACCAACCTATTATTAAAAATGATCCCATCTTTGACCTTGAAATGCTCTGTAGCTCCATGACCCCATTACTTGAAGTTTGTTGTTGGATATCTGATATTTTAGAAACCTAAGTGAAGAATATACATAGCAATTGAGTTTATACATCATTTATTTCCATTTAAAAAGAATGTGTCTTTCAATTAAATTGTGAAATTAGAAAAAAAAAGGTAATTTTAAATTTAGATTTCTTTATCAGTTCATAGTAAGTTTTTTTTTCTTTTGAAAAGAGAAAACTTATCTTCTTTACCTCTAGAGATACATATGCTAGAATTAAATTTTAATGTCCTTATAGTGTAATCACTGAAGAAAATAGAATTCAGATCTAGATAGCAGAGAACAGGAAGTACCTGTGTGCACTTTTTAAGCTAAGTAGGCATAACTGCTATCTTTGCATCCCATTTTTAAGATAAAATTATTGCATCCAGAATACATGATGAAAACCATGTATTGTGAAAGCCTATACAAAGTGCTTTTTCCTTGGAAACAGGTGAATCCAACAACACAAGCTATGGTCTCCTAGCCAGTATTTTTTTTGCAGAAGATTTCTTTCTCTGAGCTTTTCCTCAAGGCCATGTTATAGCTTTTATTTTTTTCTTTCTTCTCTTTTCCTTTGTTATAAAAACAGTTATAATTTCTTCAGAAACAAATTCTAGGAGAAAACAAGGATACTATTTGCTGGCACATGCCTCTGTTTTAGGATTTAAGGTGTCCCAGTAATAGAAACTGAGTCTATTGTTGTTTTAGCTGTGGCAACCACACACAGGATTGTAATTGTGGGGTATACTTTTCCTGAGTGAAAGATGGGCATTGGGTCTCTCAGTTCTTACAGATTTAAGTCAACCACATGATGTGGATAAAGAAGGCCACTTGATTATCTGTAGTAAAAACAATTTGTAGGCCAAGTGGAATACATTTCTCTATGAAATTGTTGTGAAAGCCAAGCCTAATCCTTAGAAAGAGGTCTGTTCTAATCCATTCTTTGTGAAATCAAACCTAAGACAGGCCTAGTGTAAATCCAACATCATGAGGCAGAGATGATGGTGGGGATTAATGCTGTGCAAATAACTGATTCTGCAATTTCGTGGAAAGGGGGAAAGAAAAAAAAAACAACAACCAAAAAACCCCTATTAGGTCTGTCCTGGGCAGAGTACTTCATGTTTTTCTCATGGCTTATCCAATCAACCTATGTGATATAATTAAAGCAATTAAGAATCCATCAATATAGAGACAATGTTCTTTCTATGTGCTTTGAAGGAAGGAAAGTGTTCACTTCTTCCAATACCAATTTTATGGTTAGTCTGAAAGAAAATTAAAACTCATTTGGAAATACAAAAATAGTCTTACAGTAAGAACTTTGCCTGAAAATACTGGACTTGTGAACTTGAAAACTGCTCCCACTAAATCTGCATTTTCAATTTGTGTTCTTAAAATTCATGTTATAAAAAAATTAGGAGCAGAGTTGTTGTTTTTTCCTTCTCAATGTTACTCAGAGTCTGATATTTTCCAGAAAATTCCTGCAAAAGGAATATGCAAACAGACCTTTGGGCCCATACTGATTCACAAAAGATGAGTGCTTTGTCATGGAACAAATTACAGTAATTTGCAACTTAACAAAATACTTTGCAGTAATTAGCAAGGGGAAATCCCTAGAAAGTTATCACAGGACAGAGTTTATTGGATGACTGCCTTTAGTAACTAATTCAGGGATCCTTGTATTGACAGGAGGACAACTTTTTATAATGCATTATTGATAGATGTAAAAGCCAAGCTGTGTTGAATTTTATCTCTAACCATTTTCCCTATAAGTTAGTTTTAACGAAATACAATTTACTGTTTGTTCTCCACAGGACAATCTATTTTTAATTAGCATGTGATTATAATTCAGTGTAAATTACAATATTATTTATGGCATTTAAGCAGAATGAGAAGAAAATGAATAGGCCACGATTACTTACTGGTGATGTTTGTTTACAGTCTTTTTTGAACTTATGAGGTAATGAAGCCTGAGAGAATGCATTGGCTGGATGTAGTTGCAATTTTAGCAGCCTCGAGGAAGTATATATTTGAAGAAAACACTTCAAACACTTGGGAATATCTTCCTCTTTACTTTCATAACTGCAGGTTTTACCTTTCAGATATGTTTTTTATAAAATTCCCGTTTATAATTAGATTAAGGATTAATAGCTGTTATGAACATCCTATAGACATGAGTTGCTTTTGTTATTGAGGGCTGCAAAAAATCTCAGGTGGCTGTGACTGTGAGCGTTGTACTTACTTCTTTATTTCTGCAGCATTCAGTTAAAGATATATTAAAAGACTTTTACGTCCTATTAACACTTTAATGATTGTAGTCACATTTCTCAATTTTAATACAAAGCCTAACTAGCTTTAGGAGGGCAGTTGTGTCTCTGTGTGTTATTTGGAGTGAGATCTGGTGGTTGAGGAAGATGCAGAACAGACATATTTTGATGGAAGATACTACTAATGAGGAATTAAAAAATACATTTAAAAAAAGGGGAAAAAACCACCTTTTGCTTTAATGCTATAACTTCCTTCCTACTGCTTACACATATCCTTTAAAACAAAAAAATAAAAAACTCAGACATGCATGTTAATTGATCCAACTTTTAATGTAATGTCATCTATGTCTTCTTTCAGGCAAAATGGAAAATGGCATTAGTGTTATTGTAGAAATCACAACAGAAATGTTCAATTCATGATCTGATAGGTACCATTTCTTGTTTTCAGTAAACTGTTGGAAAAAGCTCCCAATCTGAATAAGAGCCTTAAATACTGTTGTTTTACTTTCCTACATAAATAAATGTCAAAGATGATAAACTTTTTCCATTACAAGTAAAATTCAGACAGTAATTCAAAAATTAGATAAAATAGAGCATAAATATTTCAGTTTTATACATATTTTCATTTCTGAAGATTGTTTTCAGATAAATCTTAATGATATTAATTAAAAGAATTTAATGTTTAAAAAGACAACTGCAAGACCATTTAAACTGGAAACTCTTTTCTTCACCTGCACTAAAAAATCTGTTATTTATAGAACTCTGCTCACACCTCTCTAATTAATTAAAGTTTCACACATCAAAACAAAGTTAGCTTGTGCTTTTGGTTTCCTGAGTAGAACTGTAGAAACAGAATATCCTGAATATCCACTAGGATCATCAAGTCCAACTCCTGACCCTGCACAGGACACCAAAAGAATCACACCCTGTGCCTGATAGTATTGCCAAACACTTCCTGAACTCTGGCAGGCTGGTGCTGTGACCACTTCCCTGGGGAGCCTTTTCCAGTGCCCAACCACCCTGTGGGGAAGAACTTTTTCCTAAAATCTGACCTAAAGCTGCCCTGACACAGCTTCATGCTTTTCCTGCAGGTCCTGACGCAGGTCACCAGAGAGAAATCAGTACCCGTCCTTGTGTGGAAGTTGTAGACTGGTGAGGCCTCCCCTCAGCTTCCTCTTCTCTGGAGTTAAAGGAAATGATGGTTTTTGGGTTTTTTTGTGACATGAGTTTTTCATCAAATTATAAGTGACATTAGTAAGTAACATATAGTGACAACAATTGCTCAAGAGAAATGTTGGTAAGTTTTTGTTTTTGCATGAGCTATTGAGGAAATGGTTAAGGAACATTGGTTTATTTTGACATGCTATTAACATAATGCTTAAGCAATAATATTGTAGATATGGAGCCATGGTAACATTTCAGGTAGCTCACTGATTTCATAATTACAACTCATTATCATTGTCTCAGTTTTAAGTAATTTAACCTTCCTGGATAAATCTCCTAAACTTGATTTAAAAAAAATTATTTTGAACTTGTGTTTATTTTAAATGAAGTTAAATACAAAAAATATATGTTTCATTTGTTTATGAAGACCAGCATTGGCATGATTGAGAATACATAATTAAAACAGATTTCGACTTTAGAGATCAAAAATGACTTAAGCATAACTCTTCTTGATTAAAAATTTTGACCTCTTAAGAAGAGTCTATTTTCATAACTTCAGTACATTTTTAACAATGATAGGAAGAAGTTCACAAGCATCACAGCTAGGAAGATTTCAGTTCACATATTTGCCTTGGTAACTTTTCTGATACTGGAAATACTATTAAAAGTTCATATGGGATGAAGCAGGTACCCTTGAGAAACCCACAGCACTTAGCAGAACATAGGTTTCTATACTTAGAATCTCCTGCCTTAAGAATATTCAAAGCTGAATGTTTCACTGTTTATGCATCTTGAACCTGCCTGAGTTCAGTCCTTACATAGCATGTATCTGACTGCAAATGGTTTTAAAAAATGAATATGTTCAAGTATTGCCCTTAATGACCTTTTCCAGATATGTTGTCTAGCTTGAATGTGGTTGATACTGAGAGATACACTCTCATCACTGCTTCTAAGTTAACATCAGAGAGGTTATAATGACCTTTGGCTCAGATATAGCTACTTCTGCATATAATATCTTGTCAGTAAATAAGAGTGCAACAAGAATTGTTAAAAGTTTCGATAAAATTTGAACTGCTCTAATTTTTCTTTTCCTTGGTACCCCAGCAAAAAGTAAAATCCTGTTTTTTTTTTTTTTTTTTCTTTCTGTAGCATTCGCATACCAGAGCTTCAGCATAGGATAAATTTATCAGATTTATCATCACAAGAAGACCTGAGCAGCTTACAGGAGTGTAGTTGCTTGGGGCAGCACAGAGATTTTTCAGCAGACTGTTTCTTCTGAGGAAATTTCTAGACTGCTACCCAAGCCCCCAGATTAAGTTTTCCTGATTATGACTGATTATACTTTCCAAAAAACAAGCCTTGAAGTTGTCATAAATAAACTCAAATCTTTAAAATAAGGTTGGTCCCACCTGCACGTTCTAGTCTTTATCCTTGGGCTAGGGAAGCTTCAACAGACTCACCTGATCACCAATGCCTTTCAGGATGGAAGAGTATTTGGCCTTTGTGAGACTTTATAGTGGATATAGTCAAGAATTGTCAGATTAGAGGAGGGTGATCCAAACTACTCTTTCCCCTGGAGCTGGACTCTGTTGTTGTTCTTCAGTTGTTGTGAAGACCTCTTAGAAAGTGTCATAGCATTTGACGTGTAAAAACAATAATTTGATTAAGAAAGTAATAGGTTGTATACATCTTCTGGTGAAACCTCTCTAAACCTATCTGAACTTTACTTATTTTATATTAATATTACTTAAAGAAGAAACTGCTAGTGTTTGTTTAAATATGAGATAGTAGAATCACACTAAATACCTTACAGTATTTCAGCTTGTTGTCTCATTATGGCTCCAAAACAGCATGAATTTCTTGTAAATCCAGTATCCTATTGGTTAGACCTGTGTGGATGTCTCTGATATCTTAGAGTAGGTCTACAATGCACTGCCTGAACATAGGAAATGTAGGTGCAGCCTCATGTCTTGTGTCCAGCTGGACATTTGTGAGACACTGAAATGTTAGAGGCTAATGACTCAAACAATTGGCCATTTGCAAAAGCAAGCAGGGATGAAGCAGGACCCTTGAGAAACCCACGTTACTCAGCAGAGTATATTTACCTATACTTTGCTTTGCTGTCCCTACCGTTTTCTGTGGCTCTTGCCTCACGTCTCCCATTGACTGTTAGACCCCAGCTAAATTTTAGGAAATTCCTAAAAGGCTTGCTTTCTCCCATCCATTGTTCAAAGCACTCTAAAGCAAGACCGTAACATATGCAGCATGTAAATATGTGAGTGTTACAGAAATTCAAAGGCATTGTTTTTAATTAAGAAATGAAATGCCCAGAAACTCAAAAGCTGCACTTTCAATAGCTTATTTTTAGTGTTCTACAACAAGGTCTTCATGAAAGTGTTTGGTAAGAGACTGAAAGGGCCTTGGACACTAACAAGTCATGACAGCTAGCAGGATTCATAAGTAATTTATCAGTCACGGGTCATCTGGAGATGGTAAGTCAGGTCCTGAAGAGGACAGCTGCAAGTATATCTTTTATGGAGTGTAAAAAATCCATGATGTAGTGGAAGTAGAAAACAGTCCTGGAAGCTCTGTACAGAATACTTCAGGAGATGCGATGGACATACTTCAAAAGTTTATTCTAGTCTGAAAGGTGATATCTTTCCAATGAGCAGAACCTTTTTAAATAGGAGCTTTTTCAGAGTAGCTGAAAGGAGAATCTTGAAACAACAAGGTTCACAGAATGCATCAAATACGTATTCTAAAACAGAGCTAACCCCCATCCTATTTATTACAGTTAGAGAAAAAAGAAAATTCTAAAAGGGAGGGCTAGAAGAACCGGGAAGGATTATCAGGCTAAACAGAATGTCTTATTCATTTAAGCTTTATAGATACTTTTGTCACTTCTTCCCTTTAATTTCTAAAAAAAATATTAAAACGATGAGAGTACAGAGACTCAAAGAACAAAGAATGTTGACTCAGAATAAATATACAGAAGATTAGACACAATGATGAGGTTAACATGAAGAAAAGAACAAGTACAATGACAGTTAATTTTAGAAGATGTAAAAACAAATTAGCTGCCTTAGTATGGCAGCCTTACCTAATAAAATATAAAATGTGGATATTATCACTAAGATGTGAAGATAGAAAAGTAGGACTTTTTTTTTTCTTTCCTTCTTTTTTTTTTTTTCCCTTTGCTTTAAAGAATTGAAGAGAGAAGTTGATGGGAAGTATTCCTCAGGTATTTCTCAGTCAGGGTTACTTTGTGTTTAAAAATATACTAAAAGATGCACTTTGAAAAAGACTAAGATCCATCTGACATTGGCTCTTGAGTAAATATGACCCTATTTCAAAAGATGCTGAACATTCCTAACTACTGTTATTATGTCATATTTTCATAATAATATTAGGGAACAGAATGACAATAACATTAGAATTGTTTTCCTGAAAGAGACATAGATTTCCACCAGTTTTGGTCCCTAAAATTATCTGGAAGGCATAGTAAGGGAGTGAAGTAAGGGAGCATAGCAAGAGAACACTGAAGTGAAAAATACCCCAGCAAATAATTTGCTTAAACTATACATTTCTGTCACTTATTTCTCCAGTAATCTGGATGCATTCTGTTCCTAAACTTTGGTTACTCAGGAAAAGATTTGTAATATGATACTCAGTATTTTCTCTCATTTTGGCAGGGACTTCAAGTGTATCTGGCTAGTTTAGACATTAATACTTATTTAGTAAACAAAAATCTTTCAAACATAGAAATTAATATAGTTCAAAATTTTATTGAATGTATTCTTTTGTATGGATGCAATAACAAGTAGAGCTGAGAAATACAACCTGCAACTTCTGATAAATAATATACAGAAGACCTACCTCTTCATGCTTTCATGTGGAACAGGGATGGAGCCATGAGGCCAGGTATGAAATCACTGACTCATATAATAATTTAGGCAGGAGGGCACCTCTGGAAATCAGCTAGTCCAGCATCCTGCTCGAAGCAGGTCCAGTTAGGTCAGGCTGCTCAGGGCCTTGTTCAGTCAAGCTGTGAGTATCTTCAAAGACAGAATCCACAATCTTAGTGAGCAATGTGTCCTTGTGGTCAACCACCCTGGAGGTGACTTTTTTTTCTTTTTCCTTTTATCTTATCATGTTTGCCTGTTTATAGAGGTAGAGGCAAGATGTAATCTGAGTGTCTTTCTATTGCAGCAACCCTTACATGACAAGAACCCACTGCAAGATCCTGGAATTTGGAAAAAAAAAGCAATGAATAAGAAAGCAAGTAATCATCTGCATCCATGAAAAAATGAAAAAAATATTTCTTCTCAGATGACTTCTTTGATTCATTTTTATTTTGTGTTAATGAATTAGATTTTCATTATTCCGTTCAACTTATTCTATAGTAATATTATGCAGCAAGTGCTTTATTAAAAAACAGGTTAAAAAATGTTTACAAACATAACATGACCATTCATTCTATATTGCAAAGGCTTTATATCTATACATATATATATATACATATATATATATATATATGAATGATTAGAGAGTGTTTCCTATCCTTTAAGGCATACTACAGTCTAAATTTCCTATCCTTAAGAAGGAACCCTTACATTTCTGACTAATGACAAAGATACAGTTTCAGCCTAATGTTAACTGTCTGAGATTAAAAACCAGAAAAGACTAAGAGTTTCAAAATATAGTTCCTTACAAACCCTTAACCACATTGTTGATGAGCCATTCAGGTTAGCATAGTTTTAAGGTTTGACTCACGGACAGATGAAAACACCATAATAGAATGGAAGTGAACATAGAACTGCAATAAGAGAAATGTGTGTAGTTGGGGGGGGTTGACTAATGCTACTAAATATTTATTTTTGCTATGCTTTAAACTAAAAATTGACTGAAAAAGTTGACCATGGAACATTTATGATTATCAAAAATAGTTCTTAACATTATTAAGAATGTTACTTGCTTGATACTGATGAACTGAAATTTACCTTCTCTTTGTTTTCTTTAGTTTGAGTTCTATTGCAGTTTTCTGTTTTCCAAAGAAAAATGTGGCCGTCCTAAGACTTGGATTTGCATGAATCTTCATTGTGAAGAAGGAGTACACCTTTCTAGGTCAATCTTCACACAAATTTTCCCCACACAAAGGATTTAGTTATTTAAATTTGAATTGCATGTTATTGTAACCATGGACCCAATCATTGGTACCATTTCCTCTACAGCCACACAGTAATGTCTGAACATCAAGAATAATGCTGGATATTGTGCTTACTGTAATAAGTTGACAATCAGTCATAAGACATCTGTATTCATTGTACATATACTCTGAGACCAATTTCATTATATCATGTTTCAAGTGGAAAAAAAAGGGCAGCCAAAAAACCAAGACAGGGGGTCACTTTGTGACCCAGTCATGAATACAAAACATTTATACAACATTCTTCACAGAAAGTCATAGGATGATTTATGGCTCTAACTAAATTAAAAGCAACATCAATCAAAAGGATTTTAATTTTTAATTTTTAAACTGCAACACATTCAGTTTCTGATTATTAAGAGGAAGTCAGTCTCCTAAATTTGATGCATAAAGGCAAAAAATTTTAATTTCAAACAATTTGTAAAGCCCATCAGTCAGCACACCTCCATGCAAAGTACCTGCTACATACTACCTTTTAGAACCAAGTTGCAAAGCATATACTTTTGAGAACATCATGTTACAGTAAAACAGGTTCTTACCTTCTCTATGAAATCAGGTTGTACTCCTTAATATCTGTTGCTTCCTCCTACAGATCTTTTTCTGATCCCTCTTTCTAGTAGAATTACTGTAAATGAGACATATGTTTACTAGCTTAACTATATTTCAGGAAATTATAGAAAATGCTCTGCTTTATTAGGTAAAGCAAAATTCAAAAGGCATTGTGGAGACCAGCTCCCTGCATTATGAAGCCTGCACCAGCAAAAAGGTCAGGCAACTCAAAGCCCATTGAGCTGAAAATGTGCATCACCCATATTTTCAAATTCAGAAAAATAATTATAGCTGAATTTAATTACTGAGGAGTTTTTTATTGTTGTTTTTGTTTTCTGTTTTGTGCGTGGGTTTTTGTTTTGGTGTGGTTTTTTTTTTTTTTTTTTTTTATTAAATACTNTTTTTTTTTTTACAGTAGATACTCCAGGAAAAGCAGGAGCCTTTTTTCCAGGTTGCACATGTCTAAATGTTGGCAGTTCAGTGGGGCAGCAGGGCTGCCTCTGTGAGAGCAGACCAGGGGCTGCTCCATGTCTGATCTAGCCAGTTCCAGTAGGCTCTAACACGCTCACCACAGGGCTCAGTGGAGCCCATCAGTTCACATGGTGATGCCTCTGGGAAAACATATTTAAGAAAGAGTAAAAACATTGCACATCAGCTGTGAATTACATGAATGAGAATAAATGTGAGAGAAGCAGCCCTGCAGACACCAAGGTCAATGGAGAAGGAAGGGGAGGCGGTGCTCCAAGCGCCAGAGCAGAGATTCTCCTGCAGTCCATGGAGGACCACACTGGAACAGATATCCCACTGCAGTTCATGGAAGAACCCACAATACAGCAAATGAACATCCCCTTATAGAAGCTGCAGCCCATGCAGAGCTCACTTGGGAGCAGGCTCCTGGAAGGAGAAGTAATCACATAAGAGAAGAGCTTGCAGAGGAGGTTTTCTGATGGGATCTGTGTCCTGTGGGGAACCCACACTGTAGCAGTCTGTTTGTGAAGGCATGCACCTGGTGGAGAGGAGCTATGCTGGAGCAGTTTGTGAAGGACTGCAGCCTGTGGGATGGACTCACATTGGAGTAGGAAAAAAAAAAAACATGAGAAGGAAGGAGGAACTGCTGTGAACCGACCATAGCCCTCATTCCTCCAAAAACTGCTCTGCTTGGATGAGGGAAGAAGGTAAAGCAGTCGTTGTTGAAGGAGCAAAGTTGAGCCTGGTATGAAGCAGGGTGTGGGGGGTTAGTTTTGTCGGTTTCTCACTGTCTTACTCTCGTTTTAATAGTCAATAAATAAAATTAATCTTCTTCAAGTTCAGTCTGTTTTGCCCTTGACAGTAATTGGCATGGAATTTTCCTATCTCTATCTCAGCCCATGAGCTTCTTAATCTTATTTTTTCCCCCTGTTCCTTGTGGAGATGGAATGAGAGAGCAGCTGGGTGGGCACCTGACAGCCAGCCAAGGTCAATGCACCACAGTCTTAGAACAATTTTAATAGTACATTTTTGCTATTGAAAAATGTTAATATTTCTTTTGCAGTTCATACATTAAGATTTTTAAATGACTTTTAAACAAGAATGCCATTAAATATGTGAGATGAATTCCCAGCTGGTGTTTGTGTTCTCAGCTTCATCAAAATCCATGGTACTGCAGCCGTTCCCATCAGTACAAAGTTTGACTCCTGTATTTAAAATTATTTTTCCTTAAATATACCTACTAACAAACTTAGAGCTCTTACATCTCTGAAACAGGGTGAAGACTTCAAAAAGAAATCCAGAAACCTACAATATAATCAGCTTCTATTGGAAATAAATGCCTTCTTCACACAGGGAAAATCTTACAAGGCTACTTATCATTTATATAATTTTTCTAAATCATTAAAACCTAGAATCACCTAGGTTCAAAGGGACCTTAAAGATCTTCTAGTTCCAACACCCATGCCATGGACAGGGAGACCTTTCATTAAGCAGTTATATTTCATATATTTTTACTTTTTTGAGCACAAACCATCAATTTTGGTTTGAAGTAGAAGTTACCTACATTTATACTGCATATGCATAAATCAAAAACTCATGGTCATTTCCAGCCTTTACCAGAAATTGATCTGACACTGGATGATATGACAGACACACACAATAGCAACACTAGTACAGATTGATTTCTATTTAGCTGAAAAGGGCAATTTTAAATTAGCGCAAATACATTCCTGATTACAATTCTCTATGCATGTATAACATTGTGCATAGACTTTCAGAGCATGAAGAATTTTTTTTTTTTTTTAAAAAGAAAACAATAATAGCTGATACACAGATTTGGAATACATTTTCCATGTAATAAAAGTTTAAGTTCACGAGCAGGTCAAATTCTTGTTTAAAGTTTTTAGTTTCATTTATTACTTCCAAGTCTTTTGTGTTGTATAGTGATACATACAGGATGATCCTATTTATAAAAGACCTCAATATACATATTGTATATATTTATAAATTATAGAGCAGGGTAGAGGCACAGAAGAAAAAAGCTAGAAAACTGGCAATTCTCCACATGGTCTTTGATCAGTCCAGGAATGGCACAGTCATGTTGCATACCTGCAATGCAACTATGAACCACACGATGACTGAAAGCCACGTGTTTGATGAAGTAGCTTCTTGACTGGTGTCCTCTTCCCCAGAATGATGAATTAGCAGGCAGGTGCTCTGGGTACCCTTGCCCAGAAAAAAAGGAAGGGAAAAAGGGGAGAACATCTCAGAAGTTGCTTTCCAAAATACACCGGAGGCTTTATTTTCTATTCTTCCTTTACTGAGAATTTATTACTTTGTAAACAACCGGATCTGGGTAAAATACTGAAATGTGATTGAAGCACATTTCACCTGTTCAACTGATTAAAATATAATGTGGAAATGAATAATATTTTAATATACTAATTGAATGTATTTTTCTCACTTATTATGGTAAGGAACATTTACTATCTTCTTAAATGTCTGAATGTTCCCTTTAGGCCATGTAGGTTTTAATTATTCTACTGAAATTGATTTGTCTCAGCCAATCACAGAACACAGATAAAGCATGGAGACTTAGGAATACCATATTTTTTTTTTTTTTCTCATTTATGCAAATCCCTGTCTGGTGATTAGCTAATGGCAGCTAATTCACATTCTCTCTATACATTTATTTCTCAAGAATTACAGTGAATTTCTGTAATGAAACAGATTTCTATTTCATCTGCTGTTGCCCATTTGATCCTACAGGGTCTTCCCTATATATTTTCAGTAACTGCACCACACACAGATACATGAGAATGTATAACAATAGCAATAAAATATGAAATCCCTGCCTAATAAAAATAAATATATAAATAGAAAGAAACATTCAGTAATTTGATAAAGTGCTATAAGGCTACTCTTGATAAAATTAGTATTAGATTCTTTTAGAATTTGTTTTCCTTGCTTTTCCTTTCCACATTATTTAGATAATAAACTCCCCATCTTGGATATTTCTTATTAGCAAAAGATCAATATTTTGAAAAGAACCACTAATCAATAAAGAAAAATCATATGAAATCAAATATTTTGCAAACAATTTTTTTTCTTTTGTGTATGTTTCTTTTTCATTAAAATTATCTTTCACTCATTTATAATTGACAAGCAAGGTTTTTGCATTTTAATAATGCCAAATTAAGATTGTTTGGCATTCCAAAAATGTTGAAACTTGATAATTCCTATGGTATAACAAGTATTTTAAAGAGAGTTCTTGAAATGTAATGCTCTCTAATGAAAATAAAACCTATTCGAATCTAATATTTTTCAGTCTTTAGGAACCTGTTATGTATTTTGTCTTCAGTGAAAGTCCCATGTATATGTAAATATACATTTAACTCCTAATTCCTCAGATGACTGAGCAGCCAAGATATGGATATGCAAAGACCGTCTCAGAAATATTGCATTGTCCTATGTCTTCGTGCGTACCTGTAGCAGAATAAATAAATAAAATAAAGGTAACTTTTCTGTTTAAGAATGTTGTGACAGTCATCCATGGTCATACCAGCTTGGCTTATTATTTATAGTAAGGCAAAGCCTTTACCTGAGATGGAGGGCCATGACCTCTCGAAGCAGAGACAATAAATGAAATGGATGCTTTCAGAAGGGAAGGAAAAGGTAGTATTATGGACTGGGGACCAATATGATGTGCAATGATCTCAACACAAAAACTGTATACCTGCTATTTGTTTTATCTAACTTTGTTTTATTATTTTATTTTATTCCTCTGGCTATGTCACAGAGGAGAAATTTAAGAAATTCAGAAGACAACAGAGAGGTGGCTTTGCTGAGGCTTGCAGTGAGATTCACAAGTGTGAGTGGCTGCCTGAGGAAACACACAAAAGCATTTGTTATAGTGCACCTCGAGAAGGCAATAAAGACTGTCAGCCCTGATAGAAATAGAAGTCAAATCTTTAGCAGCAGATGATGAGTATTGAAAGAGAAGAGAAGGGTCTTCACAAGTAGTCATGGACTGCTCTGTAAATTTAGCCTTATAGGTGACTGAATACCAGGCCCCAAAACATTCCCTGGGTGCTGCTGATGTAGTGGAACAGACAAAGCCTAAGACATCTTTTGGGTCATTTTCATGGAGATGGCAGAATTTCTACATGCAGATGTGACTGGCTGGGAAATGCAGGACACCCAGGACAGGTCAGAGAGTAACAACTCTGAGCTGCCAGTAGAAATGAAATAATGGGAAAAAACTATGCACAATCAAGTTAAAAGATTCAAAAGAAGAGGATGAAACAGTATGTCTAACATACTATTATCCAAAACCAGCAAAACACAGCACGCATGCTATTGCAGTTTGCAAGCTTAATCTTCTGTAGCAGTTATTAAAGATGTTAATAAAATTGGGTTTCCTTTATGTTTTTATTAGTTTGCAGGGTGAAAGTCCTACCTGTGTGAGTGCCAGGATCCTTTATAAGAAGGATGTACTTTAAAATACACAACCCAAGACTAACTCTATGCAGGGCAGTAACTGCTTTAAATTTCAGTGGATTTGGGTGGAATTTTTAGCCTGAGTACTTTGAAGCTGTGTGCTTTCCAATGTTCTCCAATGTCACCTTGAGCAAATATGCCCAAAGGAAGCAGATCATTCAGTGAGCCTAAATTAAGGTTGGGGGAAGGGGGAACCCACTTAAGAGCTGTCATTATTTCTTTTCTAAATTGAATGGCCTCCCCATGGAAATGGTGGAAGCCATGTTGTATGGAGCTTTTAAAACAAAATTGAACAAAAGACGAAAAAACATTATAATGAGCAGTTCTGAACTGGTGGATTAGATAACTGTTAGTTTATTTCCTCTCCAATTTTTTCAAATTGCTATGATTTTCGGAGAGACTAATGTTCTTGACAAAGAAACACTTGTTACTTATTTCTCAGCAAAATATTGGCTTGTGAGATTTTGAAATGTAATATAACTGAAGCGACACTACTTCAATTTTCACATGAAATTACTGACCCAGCCTTGGGAAGGTACTGGCTTTAAGCATTTCACACAGTCATTTTAGTCAAGTCAAAATTCTAAACATACTATTAAAGAAAGTTACAATGCTATACAATCAAACTAATATCTTTTCTGGATGGATCAGCATGTTATGATGCCCACTTGTTTTCTTCTTTGGTTACCAAACAGAGCAAAGATAACTTGGACCAGAGTGAATAGCTTTCTTTTGCCATTGTTCTACATTCTGGATTATTTTACAATTAAAAGTAGGTGTGCCACTGGTCTTCATGTTCTCAAATTACTTCACTAGGAAATGCAATTAATATTAGGAAAAGATTGCTACTTAAAACTAGCTCCTGTTATTTGTGATACGTTGGAGAATATGCCTTTAAAATTTTCCCATTTTTTCTGGAGAGAAAACACTACTCCTGGAGGAAAAAACCTGCAGGTGATACTGAATAATGTTGAATGTTGTCACACATTCAAAGAAAATGTTAGGGCCACAGAGTTACACAAAACATTAACTAATTTTAGATGTATATAAATAAGTAAAAAATCACGTAATTTTCATTTTTTCAGTTCATAAGGAAACAATTCCTTGCATATGAAATACTTTTGTAATGTTTACAGATTTCTCTCCAAGCCAGAATTGAATGCCCTAAGGAAAAATTAAGTTAACCTGTGAGAGGAAAACAAGTTTCCTGTGAAAGGAAAATCAGGGCCAAAGGCAGTACTACAAAAAAATACAGAAAATTATGTCTAGGTGAGAATAAAAAAACCCCAAACATATGGAAGATTAAAAAGTCTATATGGATTCTTTTCAACAATGCATGTGCAAAATCTTATGGTGAAAAGAAAATCAGATCAAAAACTTAGGGTTTAAAAATGCACAGAATGAGTTTTATATACTTTTTTCAAACCCCAAAAGGAACAAAGCCAACATTAAGCATGTGAATCACTGTGAAAGACTCACTACTATATGTTCAAACCAATTTTCTCTGTTTATAAACATCAGCCTAATTTCTGCATCTGATTCCTTTTATGTCACTGCTGTTGGTAGGCTCCTGTGCAGTTCTGAGTCTCTTGTGTGCATCTTCTTCTAAACCATTTTTTGCTTTCTAGAATCTACAGTAATTAGCTGTTTATGCTTGTATCTTTTTTTATGGTACAATGTTTCTCCTTTCAAGTAATTCATCTCTCCCATTTATTTAAGAAGCTGATGTGACTTCTAGCTTTGATCTGAGTAGACTGAAATTGGACACAAAATGCTTCATATTGCCATCCTTTTTTTTTTTTTTGCAATTTATAAAAATATAGCCTGGACAAAGTCTTGAAAAGGAAGCTTTTTATATAGCCTAACAGCTACATTCAACGTCCTAAAAGACCCACCAACACAAAACCCCAGTTTTCATAAAATACTCAGTCTTGTTTTTATGACTTTTCACTTGCCTTCTAGACATAGTAGCCCAAGTTTAAAAAGTAGTTCACAAATAGTGATCATGATGCTCTCATTTCTGTGAAAAACACAACATTGTGTTTTATGACACGTTGTAGTTCTCAAAATAAGACTCAAATGTTTACTATAGGTGAAAAAAATCCTGCCGTTTTGGAAGAGTGTTGCATTTACAGAGGGGATAGATGGAGATGTAAAGCACTGCTGTCTTCTGGTCCAGAAAGTACTAGTCTGAGATTTTCCATAGCCATACACTAAAGAATCTGACTCTTCTTTACTCAGGGGTAAAAGCTTACTTATTTTCCTGTTCTGAAGCTGGAGTCAGGAGCAGACAGGCTTTATTCTTTCTTGTTTGCTCTTCCTGAGCATGACAGTGAATCAGGTGAAATATCTGAGGTGGGAGCCTGCAATCCTGCTGTCTTCAGGTGTCACCCTGGTTCTCATATATTCATTGATGGTTGCTGACTTTCAGTGATGAATCATTTAACAATTGCAAGGAGCTTCTTTGAATTTCTGGTTCTATTGCCCCAATGTGCAGAAATATTTCAGGTAAAAAGTAAGAATCATATGCTACCTGGCAACTTTAGAAACAGGAAAGAAATATTTTTTTTACAAATTTCAACAACCTCAGCTGCCATTGGGAAGTCTTTTTAAATATTTCTAAAGGGAAAAGAAGAAGAAAAAGACAAAAACACAACATAAAGGATTAAATAAATTCATATTAAGTATTCACTAGGGAAATTTAAATTACTTTCCAAATAATTATTGGAGCCAAAATCTTCATTTTAAAAGGAAGAATAACAGCTATTTAATGTTCACCTTATATGCAATGCTTTGTAAAACTTTATTAATCTGACACTTAAGATAAAAAAATCATAGTAGAAAGTAAAATAATTTTAAATTCTCTACTGGCTGTCCTCTAAACCTCTCAAACCCTTATACTCTATGCATTTACTGAAGATTTGTTCTGCCAAAAGCAGTGCTAACGTAACAGCTGCAGGCTGACAGTTCACATTAACTGTTGCAACTCGGAAGAGCGTGACCCCTGTCTCAGACGTCGCTTGTTCTATCTTATCAGACATAATGCAGACGAAGAAATTGTGCTACCAAGAAAATCCCAAGGACCAAAAAAGTCAGCAACAGCAAAAGTGCTAACCTACATTTTCAGTCAGCTTTACAGGAGGAGCTGAAACATAATATTCAACAACCACACAAATCCCAACTACTTCTGTGCACTTCTTACTCAGCTGGAGAAGTGCTGAAGTGGCTGTCTTGCTACAAGGAACTTGCCACAGTTCTGCTTTCCGCTGGCCAATTCTCTCTCAAGTGATACTTGATCAAGAGCTCGCAGTGTAGCCCAGTAAACACTATTTGGCTCAACTAGTGAAAGGCTGCAGGCTTTGCACTGCCCCAGCAGCACAGGGTCTCAAGGCTCTTTTGGGCTCACTGGCCACAGCTGGGCTCAGACTGGTTTATCAGCTGTTCACAAGAGCAGTGTCCATGGACTGCCCTGGTTTAGCTTTTTCCTGTGACTCCCAGTAGAGCACTGGTCAGACAATGGCTGGGAAGCAGAGGGTGAAAAACAGCAGCCCTTCATAGCAATGACAACAGGAAACTGATGGGAAGACAGCGTGTTGTATTGAAAGAAGGTTTAAAAGTGACACAAGACTAAGGAAGAGGAAACTCCTTCCTATAAGTATCTCAGGACAACAATAATTTGTCAGAAACACCAACAGTTATTACATCAAAACCACCCAGCACCTTCCCCCTCTTGTTCCTGAGAAAGACTGAAACCATCAGTCTTGGGACCCACGAGGAAAATGGAAGGGTGAGCATCACACAAGAGAAAGAGACTCATAAATGTTCTTTTATAATGCATTTAAGGGTATTTCTAATCTGGCTTTTCTGCATTAATTTGTACTTTAAGTAATAGTACTGTCACAACTGGACTAATAATAACTTATGTTTTGATTGTATTATAAAGATTTTTAAACTTACAGCAAATTCTTAGTTCTGTGTAATAGTTCCCTCTTGCCTATAACAGGATTTGCATCAAATATGCCACATAAGAGAAGACAGTAGTTAATATGCCCTTGGATTTAGAGGTGACGTATATAATGCTTGGTTTATTACTCCTGAAGAGAAAGTAGTGCAAGAAAGGCAACTATGAAATACTTTTAAGGCGTGATGTTGATGACTGCCCTATGGAAAAAGGGCTAAAAATCTGAAGACTTAGTATCTTTACTACAAATTTTGAAAACGATCAGTAATTACGAGGGAATCAGACGTTTGAAATCACGATAAACTTGGCTCCATAAATTGGCATGCATCTTTCACCTGAAAAATAAGAGCGACATGGTTCACTTTAGAAAGGACCTCCGTAATACAAATCATTCATCTCTTTGCCTTGACTCAGATGTTGTTTTTGACAAAAATAAGGCATGGGAAGAGGGGAGGAATTAACTCTCTTTCAAACTCTATATTCACAAAGAATCTAAGGTGCCACCTAAACATCTCAAGGACACAACAGAAGCATCTCCTTGGTAAAGAGGTTAAACTGTGTCATCCTTTGGTCTGACAGATACCCTTTTTCACCTTTCCTTTCCTTGCCTTGCCGCGCCCTGCCCTGCGGATCAGGAGGTTTGGAAAGGAAAAAATGGATGGGGAGAACAGTGACTGCATCTGTTTGCACGATGGAGTTAAATAGATACCTTATTATTGCTGCTCATTTTTCCATATGACTACATTTTTTTTCCTCCACCCACTCATGCCAACATCCTCTTTTTTGACCTCAAATTTTCTCCTCACTCCACCTCACCCATTTTACATTTCATTGTGACCTATTCAAAGAACAACACTCAGCATCATTGTTCCTCCTTACATTTTTTCTACCTGGGGAGGCAGAGTTCATCTGCAAAGTACAGAATGACATCACAATCAAGAACACTTCTCTTTCCTTGGTAAAACTGTGGTTTTTATTGTTGCTGTGGTGGTGTAGTTTTCTAGAAGTTAGGGGTTGTTTTATTGTTGGTGGGTTTTTTTCTCCAGATTTGATGTCACTTAGCACAATAGGTAGATGAAGGCATAATGGGGATGTGTGGACACTGAAAAGCTTTAGCAGAGGGATTTTTCAGCTTTCTGCAGCATTCTGTGAGAACTCTGTGTCTCTCACGAAAACTATGCAAACACTGCTATGGGTTTTTGTAAACTAATTCTTTATCTTTGCACCTGCTGTTGTTCAGTTAGTATTGTTATGGTACACTGAGGAAAATATTTTGAAATGGGTGTTGAATAGCTTCCACCAACCATTCTAGGAGGTGGTTGACCAAGGGACCAATAGTACTATGCTACTCTTGCGAATCAAGTTATATAAACCAATTTATAATTAATTAAATTAGCCATTTTCTCTGGATCCTGGTTGTGTCGTTTCTCACCGTCCCGGGTACAACAGTGACAGGGATGGAAAGTGTGTTGGTTGAAAAATGGTTTTTTAAAGGAGCTGAAGCAGCTTGAAAAATTGATTGGCTACAACAGTACTCTGAAATAAACAGGAAATAAGCTAAGTTCACAGACCAAAAACATGGCGTTACTTGCCACTTTCTTCCCTCGGCAATGTAGCACAAATACTTGAAGACATGTAATTCACTTTTAAGAGTGCTCCAGGGTACTCTGAGAAAACTTGTTTTCAATCTTTTCTGCTCCTATTTCTAAAAAGAATTCTGAAATTACTTACTGGATTGGGAGGAAGGATATAAATATCCTACACACTAGGTAAATGCTTAAAGTTTTAGTCACTGGCTATATTCAGTTTTCCAATATGAATAGACTGAAAGAGATTTATGAGAGAAGACAAAGTAACCCACAGCAATATTACTTAAAGCCTTGAAGTTAGTTTTACTAGGAAATAGAAAATGGAGGTTCAGGTG
The DNA here is from genome assembly GCA_013397775.1 of Eulacestoma nigropectus. Taxonomy (NCBI): domain Eukaryota; kingdom Metazoa; phylum Chordata; class Aves; order Passeriformes; genus Eulacestoma; species Eulacestoma nigropectus. The sequence continues at coordinate 1,025,423 of VZTE01003146.1, read as the reverse complement.
TCTGAACACAGCAAGGAACGAAATGTCTATCTTCCTTACCCTGCATGAGTACTGTATTCAAGCAATTATTGGCTAAATTAAATGACTGGATACACTGGATTGATCCTAACTGGAGAGCTTAATCCTAGTCTCATCTTGCTATTTTACTGTTTTCTCTCAAGGTGTTTGAAAATGAAAGAAATGTTCCTTTCTTGTCAAGTAAAATAGGGGTCATCCTAAGCACTTATTCTCTTCCACTACATGAATGAAAAATGAGTACAAAATTTTTCACAGGCAAGGAAAGAAACAGGCCATAAATATAGTAGAGAACGTGCAAAGGGCTACCAACACAGGAAGCATTTTACATTTTCTTTGCTCTTATTTTTACGTGTGAGTAACTACATGAAATGCAAACGACTAGAAAAGCAAGTTTTATATGTCAGGAGTTGTCTCAAGCAGTTATAACTTACTAAGGACATAGAGCAATCATGTTGACAGGAGGGGTACCAGGATGCTGTATTAAATAGCCTGTCATCTCAGCCTATTTCTGCCTGACAGTGTCTCCAACAGCACCAAGGCCATCTTCAGCGGTGTGAATTTTCACCCAGGCTTAAAGTATTATTGTGCAAGAGAAAGATTGAATGGCCAAACTGTGCCACCTTCTTAACCTGGGAGAATATTAATAATGGATGACAGAAATGCCTGTACAGATGTTATATTTGAAACATTTATTCGGTGATGCATCATAAGTCTTTCTGTGGTGGTCAATCTGAAATGTTTGCTGGAAGCTGTACCACTCAGTCCTAAATATATTGTCTCCTGCTGCACTGAGAAGGAGTTTCTTGGTGTTTTGGTGTCTCTTTAAACACAGGTAGTTGATACATTCAATCATCTAAAGCAAAGGCTGGAAAACTACACTTTGTGTTGGTACTGATGTAGGAAAATTTTTATAAGAAGTTGTCGGTTTTCTGCTCTGGCTACATTTTTTGTCATCAAAAGAAAATCAGATAGCTTATTCTCAGAGCAACCTGATCTAGCTGAATATGTCCCTGTTCATTTCAGAAGTGCTGGACTAGATGACCTTAAAAGGTCCTTCCAACCCAAACTATTCTACGATTCTGTTTTGGAGAATGATAGCAGACTGCACCAGCCAAAAGCTGGTTAAATTACTAGCTATTAAAATTTATTTTTTTTTAAGAGATGGAGCACAATTAGCACAGGAATAATTTTATTAGGCTAAGGGGAGCAAGTAGGCATATCTGTTTAGTAGTATGTTTTTTTGCACAAACACAAACAAAGCCTTTCAGTGAAAAAAGAAGAAATCTTTATCACTTTGAATTGTTCTGGGGCAACTTGTGCAAAAAAGAACACACGAAAAATGTCAACAAAGAAAGTGAGTCTAAAGAAGGTGGAAAGTGAAGGGTTTAGCTGTTGTCTGGAATGATAGCTATTCAAGTGTGTGCTGCTATTCAAGTGATTCTTACCTGGTTATCCATAAATTAATAAATATGCTACCTGTTACTAGTGCCCTAGCAGCAATTTCCCTCTATCATATACTTCATACCTCTTCTTTAAATCTTGATGTTCATTTATGATTTTTTCTTTTTGGCAAAGGCACAAGCATTCATGCAGTTCATTGACAATCTTTCTCATAATCTGTCACTTTAAGACACCTAGGAAAAGAAGAAATTAATGGAAACATCACTTCACTTGCCAGAAAATTGGAGGAAGAAATTAAAAATAGAAATGTTTCAATTTGTTCAAAATCATGTAGCAATTTTCATTTCCATTATTTACAAAGGAAGAGAGCTCCAGAGACATAAGTCAAAAGTTAAAACAGTGAAGCATTAAGGAATATGAAGTTGGAAGTAAATGTACTTGTAAGTAGTTCTCTTATTTTGACAACAATTGATATTTGACTGGGAGAAATATATCTGATCCAAGAAAATAATTTCTAGACTAAACTAGAGAAAATAGGCAGTCTTCCAAGAACCTAATCAGAAATTAGATGCACCGATGGATAAAAAAAGGAACTTTTATCATATTAAACCTGTAACAAAATATATGGATGCATTTTTTCCAATCAGAACAACAAAAAAGTTACAATATAGGAACTGAGCCCCACAGAGCTACTCCCTCTCAATCAAACTAGAAGTGCCTTTTTTTTTTTTAACTGGTTATAACATGGTTATTGGGTTATATAAAAAAAGGTTGGGTTAGGATCCAAACTGAAACTGCCAGCACTAGAGGAAATTCTGTTTAAGCACATATTAGGAAACAATCTCAGCCACCAGAGTGTTTTAAATAGTACTGCTTAAAAAGGCAATATACCACTGTTGCTTTTCTGCTTTCCTCATTTTGCATCAAGTATCTGCATTCTCTTCCTTTTCAAAGATTCTTTATTTGCCTCTTCTCAATCAGATAGTTTAGTTTTGATTAAAGATCTTGGGCCCCTGAGAACACTTTAAATATTGTATTGCCCTATAGAAGGCTCCACAAAACCTCTTACAGATCTGGGGCTAGTGAAAGTTGAGCACCTACAAAAGAGAGGTCAGGCCTTTAACGCAGGATTATGGAAAATAATTATGTAACATGCTGAGAAGTGATCTTACCTGTTTCCCCTCCAAGACTGCTCATGAGAATTATCCTGTCTAATCTCAGTGTATAGTGATTGACGGAGAGTTCACTTTTCTCAGGTTGATTATTCCAGTGATTAGGAAGCTATTTTCTACTATCAAAACTAAATCTTTCTCATAAAATTTTACCCCTGGAGTTTTTCCCCTTCCCGTTTGTTTTGTTTTGTTCATTCCACATCCGCTGAACTAGAAATATATGTTAAGATCACTCCAGATGGAGACAAATCTATCCATGCATTAAGTTGCTTTACATGTCTCCAAAAAAGGGAAATGTTTGAGAGTTGTTCATGGCTTCTCTCCCATGAACTACCACTTTTGTGAACTTTGATTCTTTTTGATCCAGAGACCAATTTAGTCAATATTTTTAGCACACGGTATTAAATAAGTAAATATTAACTTTCCCAGAGGTGTACTTTAGTTATGTCTCTCTAATGTATGTAGTGTATTGGAAAGGGGACTAAAAGTTAAGAACACTCTCATTATAGGGAACTCTTATCAGGTGGTAAAAGAAAATTGTCAACCCTACCTCTTTTGTGTCTTCTGAGGTTGTAGAGGATAATTCCATCCTTCTTAAAATCATATATGTTTTCTTTGCCATTCTCCTATGATGGAAATACTACACGCTCAAATATTCAATCTGCTGTATTTTCTCCAATTCAACAAACACCAAAATCTGACTAATTCAGAATGCATCAGATTAATCTGTCTTTTCTCCAGGGCAGTCCTCTTAATGCAAGACTATTTTTATTCTTTACGGCTTGATGGGTTTCATCCTCAGGGCTTTGGTTAATATTAGTGATCCTTCAGAAAGATTATTTTTTGAAATTAATTTGTTTGCCATATTTTTAATTTTATGAGAAAGCAGTCTAGAATCAATAGAATGATATTTTTTCTATTTTCTTTTTACTCTTTGAAACATACTAGAAAGTATCTGTATGCAGAATATAACAGAAGTTTCTAAGTTTGGGTTTAGGAGCCAAAGAAAGAAAAATTATTATTTAAAAAAAACCAATGTATAGTCAAATCTATATATTGTTTGAGGAGTAATTCTGTAGAAACATTAAAACTATCCTTCATTTAGCCCTTGTTAAATTCTATGGAGTGGGAAGACAGCAAAATACTCTAGGTGGGTTAAAACAGGTTTCAGCATTTTCATGGATGCAAGTCTACTTGTAAAAGCTTATGAAGCTTGAAATTGTTAGAAGACTTTCAGATACCTAAATGTCCTCCGTTTTTAAGATGTCTCAAAATCTTTATTAGAAAGAAGTATACACTATGTCATTACAAACTAATGCAATGAGTAAGACTGTTAACAGAAACAATGACTGCAGTATCCAGACTCCCACTCATGCAAGGGTTAAGCTTTCATGACAGTAGAGATGGGACAACATTAAGTTCTCTAGATTTAAAAGAAGCTCTAGGCTCTTGCCTCTCCAACTTTCACGTGCTACAGTAAAAAAAACCCAAAACAACAGCCAAAAAAACTAACAAAACAAACAGCAGCAAATTTACAACAGGTGCAGTATGATTCCTGCTTGTGTTAAATGGGTTCGTTCGGAAATGACTGCTCAAATGCCTCAATTAATTCCAGCAACTAAAAGGAAAAAGGTCTTCTGGCAAAGAGCAAAGGGGTCTCTGTGAGAGAGTCCCTGTGACGATGTTGTCTCAACCCCATTGCACTTACTTGAGAATCTGTGGTGACGACGTGAATTCTCTCTCAAAAGACAGGTGTCCTTCTTTTTCTCCAGTCCTAAACAGATTAAATCTGTTTACCTTTAGGGCACTGATAGAATACGTAGAAAGAAGTGTTGCTGTGGAAGGAAATTTTACAGAGATGCAGTATTTTTCTATTATAGGTATAACTAGAGAATGCTAGTGTGTTGTTGGTGTTACTAGATAATGGCAAATAACTAGATAATGCAGTCTGTCACCAAGACTCAGGCTCACTTTTTCTTTGGCCATGCCCAAGAATAATTGTCAAACAAATTTACAGAAAGATGTTTAAACCTCTTTAAACAAAAAAAATGAACTAGCACTAAAGAATTTACTGGAAAATTACATTTGTTATTCTTTTTAATGAGTTAATATTATTGATAGAAATAAAAGAAAACAAAATCCCAGCCGTCATATTTTAATTTGGTTTTTTTCATAAGCTTGAAGACAGTGACTGCTGGTTTTCAATATGGTCTGGCATTCAGCCTTAGTTAATTAACTTCCTATCATAGAGAAATAGAAAAAAAATAATATTAAAAGTAAAGATAAAATGCCAGTTATTTCAGTAGGCTTCTACATGTATCCAGCAGGTTAATATATACTATCAACACAGATTTTTTCCTCTCTTAAATATCACAAGAAAAGGATGAGTTTTTGTGTTCTCAATACAGCCTTACAGAAAATTACGGCGGAAGACATAAACACTGGCTGAAATGCATGCAAACATTGCAAGAAATCTAAAATAAAAAGGCTTGTTCCTTCTGTTTCTGATCTAAGCCACCTGTGCTTATATTTAGGGCAGGCCAGAAACAACTGTCACTTTTACCTATGAATGTGGGTTAATTCTTCATGAGATGTACTTGTGACCTTCAAACTACTGCTTTGAGTGGCTTACAGAGCCTCAGTGTAGAATATTCAATGTGCCCTTAGGTTTGTGTTTCCATCAGAACAGCACCTGCCACTAAAGGCAGGCAGATCATATGCTTATAGCACTTCTTTATGCTTATTTTTTAAAGGTAGAGAAATAAATGAATTCAGAAGTAATTTAAAATTAAGTGTAGCATCTTCTATACCTTATGAAATATCTCTCTATAAATTACCATTTGTGAATAGAGTTTGAATGAGAAAATATCTTTTTTTTTTTTTTGAAAATATTGGGAACCTTTAATTAGCCTTAGCAAGGTTTGGGTTTGTTTTTTTTTTTTTTTTTGCACTGAAGTAAATCAAATTATATGCTCTCAGGAAATATCAGAATATTAAATTCATATACAGATTTACTTGAGCTGGAAGTAGGATTCTCTGTTTTATCTGAGTAACTCAGGGTTTAAATCCATTATCAGTACTAAATGATACTGTGATTCATTCAATAACCTACTCATTAGACAATCTTCTCTCTCAAAGCAAATCCCAGATAATCTCTTCACATCGTATTGCCAAAGGGCCAATCTTAATCAAATCATTTAAGTATGATCTTTGCTTTCTAAGGCGAGATCAGAAGGAAAATACTGATGCCTGTTTGATTCCAAACTTGCAGCATGTGAGACTGATGATGGCTTTTCTCTTTTATGGTCAGTATATACAAATAAGAGAATCCTCAAACAAGATGCTGCAACCTCCTAGTGCATGGATTCATTGACCAAAAGATGAAGATCAATTTATACTTCAAAACCCAAGAGCTGGGTTTTTTCCATTTAGGTTTTTTTTTTCTTTTGGAATGAAATGAGTTTGACAGATGCATTAAAAACTTGTCTATAGTTTTGTCCATACAGGTTTAATTAGCCTTACAAAAGAATGAAGTTCTCACATGAAATTCATGTTGTTTTCTGCCTATGAATACTTACCCTTAAGTCCATCCAGCCTTCTATATGCTTAAAAAAAATATTTATTATTTAATGTATTTTAAATTCCTTAGAAAGTATCCACAATTCCATCAAGGTTACAATCTTGACTGTGAACCACTGCTAAACATTGATAAAAACCACAAAAGATCAACACTATGGTCCTGCTAGTTTTACTGTATTAAGTTTATATTAAAAAAAAAAAGCCAAAAACCCCCAAACAAAAAAAACCCCCACCCTAACCCAACATTCCCACCCCCTTAATAAAAGATGATGGTTATTGGACGGGTATTTGCTATCAAAAATTGTTAGTTGCTATCTGCTTTCATGGCTTTTCTAGTTATATTTCTAAAATATGTGAATAAAAAAAAAAGTTTACTTAGATTTTTTTATCCTTGCTGCTTGTTGGCATGCTCAGGGAGTAGCACTTCATGCAGCTCTGCCTATGCTGTAGTTCTCTACTGGAAAAAAACGCAACACTGGAATTTTTCTGGAGACTCAGAGTTACCTAGAGACGGAGGGAAGGACTCAGGGGATGGGTGAATAAGAGTGTAGTCCTTTCAGTTGCTCTCACAAGAATGACACCCACTCCTTGTTGTGCAGTCCAGAGCAGGATGCTACTTTGTGCCACCTCTCTCTTTCAACCATCAGTAGCTACATGAACCCTTTCCAGAAGATGCACAAACAAATTTGCAATAGAAACATTCTAGATGAGTACGGATTACCTGGCAGCTCAGGTGTCAGAAGCAGCTGCTGATGGTACTTCTGTCATATTTTGAAAGATGGAGAACAGAAACCTCACACCACTAAAGGACAATTGATTCTCTGTATTCTATTCTCCAGGTATCTTTCTGCAAGAGAACTATTGATTTAGACTTTTTTGGGTACATTTATCAAAAGCTTTTTCTTTGCAGCATCAATAATATTTTACACAGTGAAATTGAAGGGAACTAATACCAAGGATGAACCAAATCCAATTTCCAACATTTTGCTACCTGTGAGCAAAACACTTAGTGCTTGGGAGACTTAAGATCATCTGTTTGATGATTTCTCTTGCTACATCTTGAGTCACTGACTGAGGCCATCTCTGAAAAGGTCATTCGTGGAAGTTTTATCTTAAGCCAAAGAAGACACTAAAGTGTCTGGCATTGATTTTTCTTGCACTGCAACATTGCTCCCAAGAGTAAACTATCAAAGAGCCTATTGATAGAAACACACCATAAGTCTGTGACTACATGGAATAGAACTACAAGTAATCTCATTTTTTAATATTACCTGTCCTTAACACACAAGGAAACTGGACAAAATCACCTTAAAGTAACCATCTGAGATGTGAGTTAAAGTTAAGATGTGAAGTTAAAGATGTGCAATGCTCTTTATGGACCAAGACTACATCAATTGAATCAAATACATAAGGTTTGTAATTGGATGCAGTTTCTGTACCTTAGATCTATCCTGGGTGGATACTCCTTGGAGAGGAAGAGGATAGAAAATCAGAATACTACTCCTATGGTTATTATAAAATATTGAAATATAAAAACAAGTCATACCCTTTCTAGTAGATTTTTGAGCAAGTCAAACTCTTCAGAGATTTGTACTGTTCCAGTATTTGAACCACAATGACAGCTGCACCTTGCAGAGTAAAAGCCACTTCCACCTCTTCTAGACTCACCCTCTCAAGCCTTATGATTAGCCCTCTGCTGCATTCTAATTTGTTGAAGGAGAGACAGTTTGCCAAGTAAGCAACTATATCCCCTTATGAAAGTCCCAGTGAGATGTAAGTTAAGCAGTGCATATACACAGACACATAACAACAGTGAGTTTTCACTTTTTGACACCTTAAAGGCTTTTCAGAAGTCATGGTAGCTTCAAAAGTGTCTGCTTTCTAGCAGTACGTATACCTGTATAATTTTTGTCATTTTTTTCCCTTTGTAGTTTTGCTGACTGCTACAGCTTTTATTCCTGAGACATATCAAAGTATACAGATAACAGAAGTCAAAAGAAGGTAAATTCATAATCACATTCAAATGTAGTGTATAACACACATTTTAAATTCTTTTCTATAGATGATTCATATTTTCTCTTGCAGTATCTTATATTTCTTTAACTTGATAGCCTAACTGTAGATAAGAGTCAAAAAGGAACAAATCAGTGTCTCAGTGAGAAACAAATAAGTTCAAATGAAACTTTCCTGCTGCTTCTGCAGAAGGAATTTGAGTAAATGGATTAATCTGTTTTCTCTCTCAGTGTAGAATATTTTATATAGGAAATCCATTCTTTTTCTCTCAATATCTTGTATATTTTAAATTTATTTTTGGGTATTACAGGAGGAGAGGGGAATGTTGTCACTAGATGATGACACAACAGGTTCCATGTATTGCTATTAAAGACCATCTCTTATTTAAAGGGAACCTGCAAACAGCACATATGAGAAAATTGCTGTCACTAATGCTAAATGCTAAATCCTTCCTCATTTGTTTCCTATAGTACTTTACCACATTTGTGTGACCTCCAGAATGATCTTTTGAAAGCCAGGTTTGTACCTGAGCCTCCTTGTGAATGATGCACTGCAGAAAAGGGAGCCCTTTCTGAGCAGGATTTCTATATTTTGCCATTTTTAATACATCAATCAGTCATAGCAAACAGTCAGTCTCCCCTGCCAGCAGTCCTGGTGGGTAAGGCAGGGATTTTCAGTGTCAGGTCAAAAACCCTCTCTGGCTCACACGTATTAATGTTGCTCTCAGCAGGAGCAGCACACACACCTCAGGCCAACGTTCCCTTCTGCCAGCACCCGGCCTGAGCTCAGGGTCATTAATTCAGCCCATGGTGTTCATCCCAAGTCAGCTTGACAACCTGGTTACAGGGACAAGTCCTTCATGGAGGTCAGGGCTGCTCACTGCGGAGAGAGGCTGAGGCTTATAAATTAATCTCTCTTCACCGCTTGTTGTGGTGAAAGAAAAACACACAGAACAATACAGGCAAGAGTGGGATCTACATGCCGACAATGCTATTGAGTTACAGTTACTATGGTCAGTCCTACCTGGGAACCTTGTGGACAGTGATCTTGTGATCAAATTGGAACTGCTCTGCATTACCACTTTAATAATTTTCTGAGCTATCAGTTTAGAAAATTTTCTGAAGGAACAAACTTCATCCTTACCACTTTCCTGATATGAAGGGAGAAGTTACATCCCACCTTGCTTGAATTGTTTTAGTAGCACTTGCCGGAGTTTATTTAGTTCCAGTAAAAATATAAGCAAGACAATTGTTATTTACCAACTTATCTGGATTAACTTTGAATTGTTTCTAAAGGTAATTTATCAAAATATTTTTAAAAGAAAATAAATTTTAATGTAGAAAGGAAGATTTTCCACTATAAAGAATTAGATCTCCTTTTCTTTTTTCTTTTTCCCTTTTTTTTTTGTGTAAAGACATGTAGGTCCCCAAGCATCTGTAAAACAAAAGAGAGAGGAAACATCAAGGGATTTATAGTATGCTACCTACAGGTTTGAGATCTCTTCCTCTGAACACATTTCATTCCATTCTTTGTAGGATTTATTCATATTTTCTAGGCCTTTAGGGATGGTGGGGTTGAAAGGAAGTTGGACTACAGTATGAAGCCAGCAGGGCAGGAGACATGAGCTGTTTTGCTGATTTTAAAATAGGATCTGATGTTGTCAGAAAAAAACCCCAAATTTTTTTATTACCAAAGGCAGATTTAAAAGGCTATTTAGCAATGGAGGAGAAAAAGTGCATCAGCACATTCTGCCATGATAAAAGTTTGCATAAAGGGCATTTGCTGTGGCAGATATATTCCAAGCAGATTTATAGCTATGCTGCACTGTTTTCTAGTATGAACAAAACACCAAAGAATTATAAATGAAAAATCTTTTTGAATACTTACTGGTTTTCAAATTTATTAAGTATAGATCTAGATGTATCATCATGGTTGCACTATGATTTCTCTAAAATTGTAAAAAATCATCTTCATTTTGATAAAGAATTTCAGATTCCATTATCTCTTAGATGAGGAACTAGACTGTTAATAGATATGTACAGTGGGCCCATCCTTACAAACGCTAGCTGTAGTTCAGTAAATTTCAGCTATCCCACCTTATTCTACTTGCTCAGCTATTCTTGGATGCCACATGAACAATAGGATTTAATTTCATCTGCCACAACTTTTCTTTTTTGGGACAGAAGGGAGGAAGAAACTTAGAAATTCCATCCTCAGTGATTAAATTCTCGTAATAATTCGCCACCTAAGAGTTACAATGAAAACAGTGAAAGAAAAGGAAAATTTGACCCAGTATCTTCAAAGCTCTGGAATAAGCAGTTGCCAGGCAGCTCTTTTTACATTCTTGTGAAGCAACTGTTAACTAATATTTTGATTTCACTGATGACAAAGCAGACTCTGGAAAGAGATATGAATCCCATAAACTCCAAAAGAGATTCAGTAACAGATCTGGAATTATCTTCAGTCAGCAAATAATAGTTCTTATACTCACTTGAGCCCTAACTTCCTATTGCTTTCATTTAAAGAAACTAACATTTTGAATCAGTATGTCCTTGGTGTGTAAAACTCTAGCAAGCTGATGCATCGTGGTTAGGAATTAATCAGCACAACACATCCATATTCCTCTGGGTTTTTTTTTTTTGTTTGTTTGTTTGTTTGTTTTTTTATTTCAAACTTAATGTATGTCCATCTGTCAGTGTCCTGAGTGCTCTGAAATCTGCACAGAACATTCTCGGCTTTTATGCAAGCTACAATCCCATGATATTGTACAAAGAAAATAGAAGTATCATTTCAAGACACAGCTCATTGAACCCATTTTAATTAAAACTTTTTTGAAATAGATTTTATAAACTTCCTAATCTTAGCTGCAGATTAGTTGCCTGTTTATTGGATGAATGCACTAGGCACATTTTGGTTTGCGTACTTAGAGATTACAGCCCTATTTTGTCCTGAAGGTATTTTATTTGATGAGGTCCATTTTAAGCAGCCTAATTCATGAATTAGCTGCCAATGTAGGGCATAAACCCAATCTAATTTGAGGGACCCACATAATTTATTCTGCATGATGAGTTCTCCCAAGGAAGCAGCAGAGCAGAAATACCTTTCACCAGTAAAGAGAAAGCCATGAATTTAGAATGGCAAAAAAACCCAAACCCCAACAACAACAAACAAACAAGCAAAAAACCCCCCAACAGTTTACTAGTACACAATTCTTAGCACAAAATATTTAATCCAAAAAACATATGCATAATAATGATTAAATTTTTTTTCAAGGACACCTTAGAAGTGAATAATATCCAGACAGCATAACATTAGTGTAAATCATTAACACAATTTCTAAAACTTTTCTATAATATATTGGCAAGGAGGTATTTTGGAAACAGCATTAATCCAAGACATTCCAGTCTGGATATACAGGTAATTCTTCACCGTTTCTGCCAAGCAGAGCTAACCAAATTTCATGTGCCATCTGATTGTTACAGCCTCTTCAGCTGGACTTGTTCCTTGCTGAGTTCAAATCCAATAAATGCAGATGCATAATTGTACATCAGTTTTCTGATTTACTTGTTTTGCAATTCATCTATGGCCTGCAGGAGCTTTCAAAAGTCCTTGAGTCAAAATGGTCTGAATCTGAGCAATAAAGCTTACAGAGTTCCAGGCAATCTTCCCTCTTTTTTTGAAACTTCTCTGTATCTGAAGTAGAAAACAGCCTGCTGCTTACTGGGACCTTCTTCAAGTTGAGAAAGATCAAAATTAAAGTATTGCAAGAAGCAAATCACTCTACTCAGTTATGTGCACCTGAATATTTAGCAGTGTTATGCTTTTGAATCTTGCCCTCACAGATAGGTGCAAAGTTTTTCATTTGTATATCAATAAATGTTGTAGATTGTAGATTTGGTAATGCTTGATATAGTGGAGGATATCTCCTTTACTTTCTTTTTTTATTTTAATTCTTTTTAGTATAAGCTCCACACACAGGATCTGCCAAACTGGATCAGATTCAGGTATCCATCTAGATGGAGAACCTGCAGTAGTCAACACACAGGGGTAGAACTGATGAACAAAGCAAGGACACAGTGATTCTCCCTTGAAGTGTCCTTAAAGATTTTGTCAATTAGAAGTTCATGAATTGGCTGTTCCATGAAGACTACAATGCTGAACAGCTGTGCTTGGGTAGGTTTCTTCATGAAGCCCTTCGCAGGCCCTTTATCCTTCAGAAAAAATGCAGAAATCGCCATCACAGAACAAGCAAGAAAATTGTGTGGGGTTTTTTTCAATCTTAGTTTATTCTAAAAAGACTTGTTATTTCAATAAGTATTGTCTACATCTTCAACTTTTAAAATACAGAAAAATCATTATCTAGTATGCTTTGCTCTTTTCCAAACATATTGCTTTTAACCTGTCAGTTTTATTGCTACACAGACCATTCTGTATCCTTCTCTGTACATTTCCTACTTCTATTTCATCCTTTAATTTGAGGGGTCAGAGCTGACTCTATGACCAAGATAAGTGTATTTTCATCTTTATTCACAAAGATTTCAGTATCTTTTTCCTGAGAGGTGGTAACTAATTTGGACCTCATCACTGTGTTTTCATGTAGAGCTGAAATATTTTCTCCTGTGAGCATTACTTTGCATTAACTGCCTTCGAGTTCCATCTGCCATTTTATTGCCTAACCTCTCAGCAACATGGCAGATTTTGGCACCTCTTTGAGGTTAATATTCAGTGACAAGCCTAAATACATTCATTTCAATGAATTCTGTCCCCTAATTTGTATTCTTTTCTCTGCAATAATTAGCTATATCCTATATGTCAGAGAATCTATAAAGATCATTAAGGAAACTTGCTTGGAACTGCCCTTCTTTGTGAAAATTGCTACCTTTTCTTTAGCATGTTATTAATTTATGACACTGTCAATTCCACAAAGCTGGGCTATGCCACAATTTCATGGACAAAATTTGTACTTTTCAGTATTAAATCTACTTCTAATTCTTACAATTAATATAACTGTGGATGTCGTTAAAGTAAGACATAGGTCTGCAGAAGGCAACCTCTGTGTTAAATAGGAACTTTGAGAGACAATATGTCCTCTTGTAAATAAATAAATTATCCCTCTGCAAAGACTTAAAGAGTCTGTCTCGAATACTGTCAAGGCCAAAGAAGAAACTTGCCATAAACGAAGCCACCACAGCAGGAATTTGAGATAAGCTCAGAAGGGAGGAGCTATGACAGGAAGTTGCTAATTCCAGGCCTGTGAGAGGTGAGATCTGGTTAGCAAATCCTGGTTAATGTATCTGGACAAAAATTCCCACTGTGGCAAACTGTGTGAAAGAATGTAACTGCTCATACACATATCACCCCAAGTTATGGGACAGATGGCACCTGCAGCCACCAACAACCACTGAAGCACCCCCAGACTCATTTCTGGGACCTTCCACCAGAGGACTGGGCATGATCCACAGTGTTAGAACTCCCACCCAGGGCAGGTAGTGGGGCATTCCCACCTGAACCTGAACGTACATTAACTTCTTGAACTCTTTGTTTGGCGGGCTTCCCCCATCCTCGATGCAGCAAGACTTGCGACCATCACTTTGACCACAGACATCTAAATTGCAATAATCAGGTCTCATCACCGGATCCACAGGTGCTGATAACTTTTCTCTCAACTATCTACTCTTGTCCCCTCTCTCTTTCTTTCTTTCCCTTACCTATTTCCTTAAGTGATGTTTTCATACTTTTATATTGTCATATTACTATAGATAATAACTCAAACAGTTATACTGCTTTCCACTGCAACAAAATTTTTCTAAAATATACGTTTATATTTATAGTATTTATATTTATATTTATATTTTTTTATAAACACTGATCATTCTGTGTCATTTCACTCTAGTCCACCCCAAGAGACCTATCAAAAAGAACCCCAGTTACCCTTGCCTTCAGGACTGGTCATAACACCCTCTTAGAGAAACCTGCTACCAGACCACTGCAAGTTCATTAAGCAGCTGAGGAATGATTGTGTTGAAATGTACACTGAAATTGTAGCTAGCATCTGGGTCCAAGGACAAAGATTTCACAGTATTACATCATGCTTGGCTTTGAGAAACTGGAGGAGGAGCAAAGGAACAAGTATTACCTAAGGAATCAGATAAATCCCACAGTATAGCAAGTCACAATTTGATTTGTTACTGTGAGCGAGAGACAATCACAGAACTGGGGTTTTATTTTAAAATATTATGGAATTAATCATATTATGACTTCCAAGGGAGCTTCTTTTTTTAATAAGATGAGGTTCAGAACATTTCAGAGCAACTGCTATTCAATAATTGCTAAGTACTCAGCCTTTCATAGCACAAAACACTCAGACTTTTTTATCTATTATTAGTGCATAGATGAAAAAATAATTATGATTCTGAAAAGTATTGAGTTTCTGGTTATGCAATAGCATGTTAACACATCCAAAATTAATGGATATTCTGAAAGCACTGATGTGAAATACAAATTTAAGGTTTAAAACCTTAAGAAATGAAGAACTCATGTCTTAACTGAGAAAAAAAAAAGACTTCCTCCTACCCTCCCAGTGCACTAAGTGAAAGAAGTTGGAATACTCCCACATATTTTTTACAGCAATTGATTCTTCTGTCTGGTGTCAAAATATAAGCCAAAACCTGCAAATTTTGCTCAAACTGAACAAGGAAGAAAGCCTTTATTTTATCAGATCCGGAACATAACATTTTAAGTAATTTTGAGCATAAGCAAAGGATTGGGAAGCTTATAGCTTCTGAATATTTCTTGTTGATTGAAGTGTTGCTAGATACAAATAATTTCAATTATTTTATTGCCTGCTTGGTTGAAAACCTAGGCACAAAATACATATCTATTTATATCTATCTATATCTATCTATATATCTATCTCTATATCTATATCAACTATATCTACATCTATATCTGTATCTAATCTATATCTATATCTATATCTATCTATATATATATGTATATATCTCTGCAGACTGGTTACTGTATTAAAAACAAACAGATAAAAACAAATAAATAAACTAACAAAAAACCCACCAAAAAACCTGCAAACCCCACACGGAAAAGGAGCAACCGGAGCACCTAAAGTCTATCCACATTTCATTACAGTGAACTTTGCATATTCCTGGGCAGTAGACAGTGTGGATTTAAACCTCCTTGGACAAAAAGAAGGAAATTAATAATGTAATGCAACCATTGGTTGGTGCTCTGAGATTTTAAGTTCTGGGGAAGCACAGGGCCACTGCTACAATCTCCAGCTTAATGAAAAACTTGGAGTACACATCCTCATTTTCATAATTTCCCCTTTGCTGCTGACAGATGAAATTAAATAAAAATGTTGTGCATTGGGCCAGACGGAGATCTTGTTTGAAAGAAGTGTGAGCAAAAGCATTAAAATAGTTCTGTTGCTGTTCAGTAATTAAAACATTTGTTCAAGACTAACTGTGGCATAACAAAGGACCACAGTTAATTGTCTCCCAGCTGAGGGATTAACACCAAAACAGAGAAAGAGTTACAAGGAGAATTCAAAAAAACTTGAACAGAAGGAAAAATACATTAATATATGAATGTGATTTCACATATTTCTCAGCTCACAGATGCACAGATGCTGTTTGTATCAGGTGAGCTTTCTGTTGTAAAGGTACATTTTGCAGTTTCACAGCTCAGCAAAACAAGGGACTAAGGCAGATTAGGTGTCACTGGTAAATTGAACTTTTAGTAAAGGATAAACTCAGAAACTGTTTCTGTTCCTGACTTGCAGGTTTAAAAGCAAATATTACAAGGAAAACCTGGTCCTTGCCCACAGACATTTGGCAGAAGGCTGGGTTAGGGTCTACACATCTGGCAGAGGCCTCTCCTTGCCATCACCAGGCGAAGTGGCTCGGAGAAGGGTGACACGTTGTGGCAGCTGCACTTGGCGGTGGTCCTGTAAGCAACTCAAAACACTCATTCATGGCACACGTGCACTGCCAGGGGCTGGAACTTCTGCTACTGCCAATGCCACGCTTGGCCATCCCTGCATGTCCAGGGCTTGATGCTGCTCCACTGCTGCACTCTGGCCAGGCTAATTCTGGCCAGAGAGCCACTGGGGCCCAGGCAATCCTGACCTGCAGCGCAGGTGAAAGAGGTTGGTGCCATTGGAACAGAAAGGGCATTGTTTATGGCTTAATGCAAAAAGCAATAAAGCAATGGAAAATATGTCTAAATGAAGTTTGCTTAAAACCTGAGCCAGCTGAAGGAAACAAAAAAATCCTTCTCAGCTGCTGCCACTGGGGATTTTTCATTCATAATCACAATTTACGGTTCAAAATTTATCATAATCCTCTAAAGACCTTTTTCTTGAAATAGGGAGACAAATTTTAAGTATCTGACAGATTTTCTGGAAAAGAAAAGAAATCCAGTAGAGTAATTACTAGTTATTAATTCTGTAACAGATTAGTATACCAGCAAAGAAATGTAGCATCTTGGTTTTTTACAGTAATATACAGTTCATAATAGGATGAAATCACTGAAGAAATTGTAATATTCAGTAAAAAATGAGCTCAGGATGACACATACTGACTTCTCCAATCTGATGTGTGAACTGAAGGCAAAAAAGATGAGTTTTCTAACAATTAGACAGACTAAGAAAGAATTAAATATTAAGTTATCCAAAAAGAAGCAGTAACAGGTTTGTGATTTTATGTTTAATTTTTGAGGTTAGAAATTTTTCCTTTGAAAGCAAATGAGTGTTTCTGTGGCTTATACCTAATTTAAATTCTAAGTTTTCTGAACTCCATGTGCATCTCCCTGTACTGAAATGAATTGAATACTGCAGGCACTTAATTCACATGGTGTTAAGCCAAACCAAAGTCATGAAAATGCCATGGTGCCATTTAGTGAAAATTTATCTTTCACTGGGAAGAGTTGAATTATAACTGAAATGAGGTTGGAAACAGTCTCTTGCTCTATAAACCTTGCACCTGGAAGACAGTGCATCTGTTTAGTATCTTGCCACTTCTATCATTCTGTGTTGTACCTGAAACTGTTCTAACAGTAGTCACGTGGGGCTTCTCTCCTATGTCTTTTGTAAAGTTAGCCTAATTATTATGAATGTCACCTATTTATTCCTATGACTATTTTTCCAACCCAGAGATGTATGTATCATGCATAGTCTACCTCATGCTTGAATACATTTAAGAGCAAGAGAAATTCAATTATAGTTAAATAACATCTTCCTCTTAGTCTCAAATTTTCTTTAGCAAACCACTCTATCCACTGTTCCTAAACATTCTCAGATTGTGATTGCTATCATTATTTTAGTAATAAAGCAGGAGCTAAATTGGGGAAATTTAAAAAATTCTGTGAAAAGAAATTATGAAAGGAAGGTTTGGTTGGGGGATTTTTCCTCAAATTTTCACACAATAAATATACTCTTATTTTTTATTTCTGGACATAATTATCTATTAATTAGTATCTCATATAAATTGCTACTGTGATCATACTTTACTGGTATTGTAAATAAATATAAAATCTTTAGATGACTAATTATTTTCTCATTTCCATTGGGCAATCAGCAGCTCTATGACAACATACAAATTAGTGAATATGAATGATTGCATCTGCTGCACCTCAAGGGGAAATACTCCACTAATCTTAAGTGAGCATTTTTTTGGTTCCAATTTTCACTGTCTTCTTTGTTTGATCCTCTTTCCCTAAGATGTCTTTAGTGAAAGAAACATATCCAAGTTCCTAGGGGTTTATCGAAAGACCAGATGCAGTTTATTTTCAGAGACTTCAGTGTCCTCTGTACAGAACCTAAAGCATGGGCCAGTGTAAACAACAATTTCTTTACTGTTGGGTACTAGAAATGCATGTGAAGCAAAACAGCTGAATTGTGAATTGGAGCAATTTCATCATCT
Organism: Eulacestoma nigropectus; assembly: GCA_013397775.1. NCBI lineage: Eukaryota > Metazoa > Chordata > Aves > Passeriformes > Eulacestoma > Eulacestoma nigropectus. Next base: position 1,007,305 of record VZTE01003146.1, on the reverse strand, counting down.
CTCCATGTGGAGTACTATTCTATGTTTATTAAAATACACCCTAGAACCAGAAAAATAAATTATGCTAGCTCTATTAGGTCAGTAAATTTTAAAAAGAAACATCAAGAAAAATGTCATTTTAGAAGAAGGAAAATCTGTAGAAATATCAGGAATTAATTTTTTTATCAAATGTATAATTTAGTATCAATATCGTACAATTTTTTCCCCCACTGTTAGTCCTACATATTTTCCTTGTAATAAATGAAAGTTACAAGTTTTAGAACTTAGCTTTGTTTCAAATGTATTTATAGGACAAAGCACCTTTCTGATTCAATTATTCTGCTTCATTCTGTTATCATTGGTAGGTCAGTGCGGGCACTTCACTGGTATAACCCCAGAGTGCCTCAACAACCTCTAGGACTGCAACTCCTTTCTGTACTGTAGGAGCTTGTGTTCAGGTCCATATAGGAAAGCCACACTTAACAAGCAGTAGAATGAATATTAAGAAGGCATAATATTGCCAGGCAGCTTTTTAAAAAAAAGGTTTATTTTAAATTTAATTTTAACTATTGCCAGTATCTTACCTTTTCAAGATGCAAAACATATGTTTTTTTCCAGGTCTGGTGTGCTATTCCAGAACACACAGGGTGTACACACACAAGAAATGTACACTCACATATTTACATATATACCAGCTAATTTTGATTGATAGTTTCATGAAAATCTGAAAGAATTGCCAAGGTATTAACCCCTTTAACTGAAAAAAAGTGCAAAATTTTGATTTAGCTAATTAATTTTCATATTCTTATAATGTCCTTGAGATTTCAGCTAAGGAAATACTAAAGAGATCAAGTCTCTCTCTCTTCTACTTCTACTTCTTCATGGGTTTTTTTTTTTTTTTGGGGGGGGAGGGGTGTTTGTTTCAGTTTTTTTTTTAATTTCCCCTAATTTTTTCATGTCAGATGCAAAGGCAATTTGAGTTCACACAACGTGAGGTTAAACACATATTTACTTCAAGAGCTGATATTGCTATTCCATTCGTGTGTTGATACCCATGAGTAAAGCCACAAACAATTCTGTTTTCATGTACGTTACTCAGGTCTCCAAAAATTCTCACAGGTTTTAAACTGTTTCCTAAATATAGTTGCTACTCCACCTTTCATATTCTGACAAGGAAGAAAGACTGCATTTTCTGTTGTGGCTGCCCCATCCCTGGCAGTGTTCAAGGCCATGGGGCTATGAAAAACCTTTTTTAGTGGAAAGTATCCCTGCCCATTGCAGTGGGGTTGGAAGTAGATGATTTTTAAGCTCTCTTTCAACCCAAGCCATTTTATGATTCTGTGAACTCCGGTGCCCTCGGGAAGGAGAGCAGCCTCTGCAGAACTCTGCCAGGGCAGAATTACACAAGATAAAAACTCTAGACGAGAAAATAGACAACTACTAAACCACAGACAGGAAACTGAGAACACATGCTGCAGTAGCAAACAAATCCCTACTTTTGCTCCTTTTACAGAAAGGCTACCAAGAAAACCTAGATCTCAGTTTCATGTGTCTTTCCACAGGGAAGAGCATATTCAAGCAGTAAAAGTGCATCTACAGAGCTGGTGTGGGGAACACGTATCAGCTCTCACTGAAAGTGAAACAACTGTTATAAATTCCACTGGACACACTAAATCTATGTTTTCCTCTTGGTCATAGCTGGTTTGGCATTGTGGGATCATTTTTGGTTGCTCTTGATTTACATATGCAGAAGATGAGAAATGTGCCTGAACTACTCCGCACATTATTAATTTATTCCACTGGTGTATAGTGCTGCACTTGTCATGGAGGAAAAAAAATGCCTAATTCTAGATTTCCCAAGGTATGGTGACAATCCAAAGTAATACTTATAACTGTTGAGCTATGCTATGCAATTCAAATACTTTCTTGAGGTTAATGCTGAAAGCTGTGGAATTTCTTTCCAAGATTGACCAGTCATTTTCAATTCACCTAATAGGGTGAACTGGTTGGCATATCTTAGCAATGACATTTCAGCTATGACTATTTTGGAGCAAAACCCCACTGAACTTTGTGATTCCTGCAGTTCACTTCCCGCTTATTCTGTTATCAGGGTTAAATTTCTAATCTCTATTTTGTTTATTTAGCCTTCTTCTTTGAAGATACTATTGCTGCTGCAACCAGCTAGCCAGGTATAGGCTATTTCTGTCCTTTCGATGTTGTTTCCAGACATTCTATTCAACAAATATATGTAAACCAACTGTTCTTGTCAAGCTGTTTTGACAGGAAGAGCTGGCTACTTCAGGAACAGCATGTACAAATTAGATCTACTATTTGCATTCACAATGGAAAAAGCTACTGGCACACTCTTGCCAAACAGCATTTTTCAGGAAACACAAAATATTTCTAGGTACTGATGTCAGCAGATAAGACTACAGATAAACAAAGATACTTCAGTGGATCCAGGAAGTAAGTATCTGAATGTGCTTCAGAAAAAAAACATAATTTACCATTGTCCACAATTTGAGATAAAGTTAATTTTTTTTTTTTTAAATCAGGATGGAACTAGTCACAAAATTTTTAAAAGCCAGTTACATTATATGCAGAATACTTGAAAATCCTGGAGATAAGTTTTAAAACTTGATTCTCAAAATAGGTTATAATCGTCTTATTTAGTATTGTTGATTGATGTTTTATAAAAAAAAAGACAACACAGTAAAACACTTTAAAGTTAAACAACCTTAAAAATTATACAATATTTGTGAAATGTATGCAGTGTCACCTTGTTAAAGCCTTCAGGTATTTATATGACATCAAGCTAGTTCGATTACTTAATACAATTACAAAAGTGGTCGTTTTGCTTGAGGATCAGTAGCCAGGATAGATAACATTTCTCAGGCCACACTTATACTGGATTTACAACTTGAGAAAAGTCAAAGAAAAAAGCATTGACACTGACATACTGAAGCGGCCTGTTGAAGTGACTCTTTAGGAAAATACCTGATAGCTGCAGTCCTTATTAAGACATCATAGTCAGTGAAATTTTCCTGTCACATTTACCTTGTCTACTGTTTTTTCTGAAATCTCACAAGATGTGATAAAACTTTCAAAAAACTATATCACTTACTATAGTAAATTTTTCTCCAGAATGTATCTAATCAGTTTTTGGAATTACTAATTTATAAATGACCCTATCTTTCAGTAATTATGTAGACCACACTTTGAAACAGCTTTCAAAAAGACAAGCATTATTATGTTTCTTGTATTTTATTCTATCTTCCAATTTTTCAACTTTGTTTCCAAAAATCCTTCATTCACTGTGGAAACCTGTTTAGCTTCACCCTTTGATATCCTTCATAATATTTCTCCTGTGATTTCCTCTTTTCTGTTACATTTTTACTTCATAGAGTTCTTCATCATCCCTTACTATTTCCCAGAGAATGTTATTTACTTCACCTATTTTGGTTTTTTTCATTGAGCATTGTCTTTCCTTAAGAAACAACACTTACATTCCATTACGGGTATGTACTCCAATATATAAAAAAAGAAACACACTCCACATCCACCTACTTGCCATGACATTTCAGTTACTTTATGACTATATCTCTAGTGAAAACTGGCCATATTTCACAGTGAATATTTCTGACACAAACAACATATTTGTTTTCATTCGGGCCACATGGCTCTTAATTCTGAAATTGAGGGTGTTTGGAGCACAGGTTCATGTAGCCTGCTCTTCACACCTGTCTGAATCTGGTTGTTTTCAATTCCAGATGAAGAATTTGACAGAGGGCAAGTAAAATTTTCAGAACCAACAGCAGCTGAAAGTTACAAATCATCATCCAATCGACATCATACAACCAAAAGCTGCGTTTTCTTTTCTATCTCTTTCTAGCTATTCTTTCCAAATACCTAAAGATTTTCTACACAGCCTTTTCCCTTTCCTCTGAAATGGAGAGGTGTTTTTTAGGGGTACTATTATGCTACCTATTAGACAAACGGAACTGAGAATTAATACAAGAAATAAAGGTTCATCAAGGAAAACTTCATTTGTACAAATTGGAAAGAGGCTACAAGTACTAGGATAAGACTAGCAGTTTCTCTCACACTGACGAGAATAAAACATTTCTTCATTATTTATTCTTCCGTAANAAAAAAAAGACAACACAGTAAAACACTTTAAAGTTAAACAACCTTAAAAATTATACAATATTTGTGAAATGTATGCAGTGTCATCTTGTTAAAGCCTTCAGGTATTTATATGACATCAAGCTAGTTCAATTACTTAATACCATTACAAAAGTGGTCGTTTTGCTTGAGGATCAGTATCCAGGCTAGATAACATTTCTCAGGCCACACTTATACTGNAAAAAAAAGACAACACAGTAAAACACTTTAAAGTTAAACAACCTTAAAAATTATACAATATTTGTGAAATGTATGCAGTGTCATCTTGTTAAAGCCTTCAGGTATTTATATGACATCAAGCTAGTTCAATTACTTAATACCATTACAAAAGTGGTCGTTTTGCTTGAGGATCAGTATCCAGGCTAGATAACATTTCTCAGGCCACACTTATACTGGGTTTACAACTTGAGAAAAGTCAAAGAAATAAGCATTGACACTGACATACTGAAGCGGCCTGTTGAAGTGACTCTCTAGGAAAATACCTGATAGCTGCAGTGCTTATTAAGACATCATAGTCAGTGAAATTTTCCTGTCACATTTACCTTGTCTACTGTTTTTTCTGAAATCTCACAAGATGTGATAAAACTTTCAAAAAACTATATCACTTACTATAGTAAATTTTTCTCCAGAATGTATCTAATCAGTTTTTGGAATTACTAATTTATAAATGACCCTATCTTTCAGTAATTATGTAGACCACACTTTGAAACAGCTTTCAAAAAGACAAGCATTATTATGTTTCTTGTATTTTATTCTATCTTCCAATTTTTCAACTTTGTTTCCAAAAATCCTTCATTCACTGTGGAAACCTGTTTAGCTTCACCCTTTGATATCCTTCATAATATTTCTCCTGTGATTTCCTCTTTTCTGTTACATTTTTACTTCATAGAGTTCTTCATCATCCCTTACTATTTCCCAGAGAATGTTATTTACTTCACCTATTTTGGTTTTTTTCATTGAGCATTGTCTTTCCTTAAGAAACAACACTTACATTCCATTACGGGTATGTACTCCAATATATAAAAAAAGAAACACACTCCACATCCACCTACTTGCCATGACATTTCAGTTACTTTATGACTATATCTCTAGTGAAAACTGGCCATATTTCACAGTGAATATTTCTGACACAAACAACATATTTGTTTTCATTCGGGCCACATGGCTCTTAATTCTGAAATTGAGGGTGTTTGGAGCACAGGTTCATGTAGCCTGCTCTTCACACCTGTCTGAATCTGGTTGTTTTCAATTCCAGATGAAGAATTTGACAGAGGGCAAGTAAAATTTTCAGAACCAACAGCAGCTGAAAGTTACAAATCATCATCCAATCGACATCATACAACCAAAAGCTGCGTTTTCTTTTCTATCTCTTTCTAGCTATTCTTTCCAAATACCTAAAGATTTTCTACACAGCCTTTTCCCTTTCCTCTGAAATGGAGAGGTGTTTTTTAGGGGTACTATTATGCTACCTATTAGACAAACGGAACTGAGAATTAATACAAGAAATAAAGGTTCATCAAGGAAAACTTCATTTGTACAAATTGGAAAGAGGCTACAAGTACTAGGATAAGACTAGCAGTTTCTCTCACACTGACGAGAATAAAACATTTCTTCATTATTTATTCTTCCGTAAATTGCATCAGTAGCAATATTAAGACAACATAAGATTCACATTCTGGAATATCATTTTCATTATCAAGAGCAATTATCAAGAAACATGTTTTTAACACATTTTGGTTCATCCCAATTATAGGAAGGTTTGTAACACTTGTTATGATGGATTTAATTCATCCTAAGTGACAAATATTAATCATTATCATAATATGGAATTATAAATCAGACAGCAGGTTTTCTCTGTACTGTATTTTACAGTTCTTAGTTGTATCTTTATATCTTCTAATTTTCTTAGGGAAAAATTTAGTTATCTGTCATAAGGTACAATCACAAGTAATTATGGAAGTATTACTAGAATGAAGGAGCGGATCTAAAACATGATGACAATCATAGCCTTATTTTATTTAGAAAGTATTCCTAATTCTAACTAATATTAAATATCTTCATACTTTCCTGAATATATTAAAACTATTGTTTATGAGTATATGTGGTTCCTGGGGTTTTATTCACTTATAAGCATATATGCTTGCTTTTTAGTTAATTTTAATACTATCTAAAGTCATCATTTCGATGGGTCTACTTAATTAGGATACATACATCTAAGCTTTTCCTTCACTGTAACCCAGTTCCACAGTCTCAGTACAGGTACATTTTAGATTATAGTCAACTGAGTAAAAACATCTGCTTAATAACATTAATAATTAACATAATTTATTTCAAAATTGGACTATTATAGGCAGGAATGGACTATGCCTACTCTCGATAAGACAATAAACTTGGAAAAATTTGAGATATGATTCTAAACTTTATTTTTTTATCCATACAACAGCCTGAACTCAGAAATTTGACTCCTGGGCCTGAACAACTTGACCTGACTCCTCAGAAATACAGTCTAATAATTTTACTCTTTAAAACATACTAAATATCTTATTGTGGGGAGCAATATTACTAGAAGAAAACTGCAGATGATTGGAGTGCTACAATGGAAAGGATGAGTGACACAATTAAGCTACTTGTCCAGTGTATGGTTAGTATAGTACCTAGAAACCTTGTTTTGGAAAATTGACAACATATGAAAATTTGTTCTTAATTATAATCATAGATATGTGGACTATTATACATATGACAAACTGCAGGAAAAGGAAGTGTTCTCAAGCATAAAAAATACGAAATCCATTAAAATATATTTATTTTAAATGGCTTACAGAGTAATATTCTGAGGTGTTACGAAATTTTACTAGAAATTTTTCTGGAAATAAATAGAAATTTCACACTAACCAGCATTAATGAAAAATGCTCTAATTTTTAATAGAAGCATTAATATTTGAATGATTATATATTTATATGGAATCTCAGACCCTCTCTTGCAGTGTTGAAGTGACCTGGTATTCACAGAGCACTGCACAGTACAGGATGGGAGTCTCTTAATCGTTGTTGTTCCCAGTCTGACAAAAGTGCAGATTTACAGGGTGGGCCTGTTCTTCAACTTCAGACAGGTTTTGGTGATACCTGTTTTCGGCATGGTTCAACTCAGATTCTGTAAGTAACTATGTCCCTCTAACGCTGTGATGCTGCTATACAAATGCCTATAAATGTGCAATAATACGAGGACAGATTTGTAGATAGTAGCAAAAATTACAGACGCGTCAACATATGGATGAGAAATAATTTGATCCACAAAGGTCTGATTGTTCTTACATTAAAACAACAGGCTTATTGTTTGTCCTTTCCATTCCTGGAGGATTAGGCTGCAAATGCCTCAGTGCCACGTGCATAGCCTTCTGCATGCAAATGGTTTCAGCAATAACACCTGTCCCTGTCAAGCTGTGCCGGGAGAGTGTGCAATGGGGTGTTTAAAAATGACACCATGACAGTTGAGATCATCGAACATGCTCAAGGTAACAGGCTCCTGCCCTAATCACAAGGGGCTGGAGCCAGGGCATAATCAGTGATGGGTCCTTAACTGCAGGATTTGTTCCCCGCCTCGCTTCATCGGAGCCTGAATCTTGCTGATTTCTCAGGCATGCTGCAAGACCCATGTGTTCTCTGAGGATTTTCCAGAGGGAAGAAATAAAATGAGGAAAGTTTTCAGGTGGTTTGACAGGTGATATGGAAAGTCGTTGTCAGGTTTTCTTTAAAAGTAGTGCATAAGCCTCTGTAAATACGCAAGGAGTGGGAAGGCAGGCGCAGTTTCCAGCACAAAGAAACAGCTCACTGCAGATCGAACTAAACTCCATGCAAAACATTTTATAAGGTTCTAGGGACACAAAACTTTTCTAAAACTTTAGTCTAAACGCACTCCTGGTCATGCTTATTTCAGCTACTTATCTCTTATATCTGATCAACTAATACTGCAGTATATGGACACCTCATAAGCAGGATGTTCTGAAAGGTAGTTCTTGCATGATTAATTGAAGCCCTATTGACTAACTTAGTTTGCCTGAGATTGAGAATCAAGCATTTAACTTACCTGCACAAGAAATGGTCTATTTTTGAAGAATGTGGTGGTTTTTCTTGTTCACTACTTTTAAATATATCTAAATAAATATTTGCTTACCTTTGGAATATAAAAATTTGAGATTCTCTTTTGTGCCCAAAAGCACCCACAATCAGGTGTGCTTTGTAGAAATGAAGGAGCAATCAATGTTTACCCTATAGAATGAGAATACTTAAAAAAACCTGAGTGGAAAATTGTGAGGACAGTGGGCCTTACAGCCTGTGTATTACAGAAATATAGCTATTCACTTTTTAATTGACAGCCAGCTCTAATTGAAAGCTTGACTTACTGCCTAATCTTGCAATACAAGGTAGTGAATTTTTATTTAAGTTCCCATGAGAGTGCTGAGTATAACCACAATATAGAAGATACAACACTATTAAGGTCTTTAAGATTCAGGTTTTCTAAATGGATCTGTCAGAGGAAGAACATCTTTTTCTCAGAGTTGTCCCGCTTATGACAAGGCCTCTAAAAAACCTTATCCCCTAAACAAAATACTCTCTACACTTAATAGCTAAATTTGGCTGCAGAGCATTTTGTTTACTTAGCCTGATTATAGCTAGTAAAAAATTTATCACACTTTTCAATAATATGGGTACTGAGTTGCTTGCAGAGTGCATGATAAAAATCAGAGGTGTTTATTTTATGAGTTATTCTACACTAGCTGCCGTTATTCTCAAGTGAGGCTGTATTTAAAAATGTTAGTGAAGACAAAAAGCCCAACTTTGTCATTTTTCAGAAGTTTGCTAGTTTTACGTCTGAGTATATTAGGAACCAGGGCACACAGAGAGGCACTGCATGCCACTGATTTCATTTTTCTTTTTGCATTGCTCTGACAGCAAGGTCATTTATCTTTTGGATAAGGAATAAGAAACAAAAAAGGAAAAAAGCAAGCTATTTCATTTGAAAATTGTGTTGTGTATTCTTGAGAACATTTTGCCACTGTCTACTGCTAATTTTTATTCCACCACAAGTCAGCACACTCCTCATCAATAAGTCGACTTGGTGATAGGTTTGGCAGTGAAGCCAAAGCATTGGTGGGCATGATCAAGTAGGTTAGGATTACTTGCATTGCAACTTCTTATTTTTAATTCACATGGGACTAAAAAAACAAGAAAAAAAAAGGTTACTCTTATTTGTATATTGTTGAGTAGATCCAAAGGAAACAGTTGAGGGGGAGAAGAGAAGCCTCAGGGGAGACCTTATCACTGTCTACAACTGTCTGAAGGGGGGTTGTAGCAGAATGCTCTACTTGGAATGTGGCCAAGCAACTTGAACAATGCCTCATTAGCAAGGCCATCAGTGGTAGGCTGAGAGGGGCATCATGGGCTGGTTTTTGGTGTTGAATTATACTAAAATATAGTATATAATATATAGTGGTGTGCCCATCTGGCACACAAACCTCAAATCAACATCCCGGTGATGAGGCTGAGATTTGGCAGATAAGCTGCTAGACTGATCTGGAGGCATATGACTGGCAGTCAACCCCTTTACCCTGTGAAAGTTCACTTTCCACAGGGTAGGTTTTTCTGACATATTTCTCCTTGGGGTGTGTTGAGAACCCTCCCTTGGTTTTTGGGGATATCCACCAAGGATACTCCTAGAGGTTAAGAGAAAGAGATTTGCCCATGATCATTGGTATGGGTGAGTTACATCAATCTCTAATATTTGTTTCTTTTTGTTAGGTTTAATAGAATTGCTTTAATATTGCTTTGATACAGTGCAACATGCTATCTTATACTATAATAGTAGCTTCAGCTTTTATGTTGTGTAGTAAAAAATTCTGATTAAGTTCTTTTTGTCTAATCATCTATCATAATAAAGAATTCCGTTTCTGCAAATATATCTGATTTACTGTCATTAAAACCTATGGGACAAAAGTTGTAGAACTTCAACTGTTGACAAAGTCTGGAGCTAGGACTGGATCCAGCCAGACCCAGGCTCCTCTCTTCGAGGAGGAGTTTAGAAAGCAAGGGGGTCCTTTTTTGCACCTTATGACTCAACAGGAGGGCTTCTCTAATAAACTTTGCCTGGAGCTCCCACTCTACCTGCAACAGAGGTTGTAGCCAGCTGGGTGTCAGACTCTCCTCCCAGAAAACAAGTGACAGAATGAGAGGACATAGCCTCAAGCTGCACCAGGAGAGGTTCATGTCGGACATTAGGTAGAATTTCTTCATGGAAAGAGGGATTAAGCATTGGAACTCACTTCCCAGGGAGGTGGTGGAATCACCATCCCTGGAAGTGTTCAAGAAACAACATGGCACTTAGTGCAATGGTTAATTGATGAGGTGCTTTTCAATCTAAGGTTGGACTTGATGGTCTTGGAGGTCTTCTTTTCCAACCTTAATGATTATATGGTTCTGTGGAAAGCTCACCCTTTTCTCTAAGAAACATAACTTTCTTGAAGGTAATGTTTGTTATGATTAGACATATCACAAGTACTAGAATTCAGTGCATTGGAATGAATGGAATGCATCATAGTGTGCATAAAAAGAAGGAAAAAAAAGGAAAAAGTTGGGCTTCAAATTAAATAATAGAAGTGAAATATCTCAAGACTCGCTTCCAAATATCTTAGAGATTTTTTCAAACAAGGTAAAATTATTCTACCAGGTTCCTGCTGCTTTCTTTTGGACAAGGTCCTTGAACTGTGAGATTCCACAACAGGGAAGTGCTCACTTTATCCATTCCCAACATGTCCCGTCCACAACAGCTCTCCAACACATTCCATTTGGAAATTAGAAATTAACATGAAAACAGTCCTCTTCTAGGTTAATAAAGGGGAAAATGTGCTTCATGAAAGAGTTTAAAGTTTCAGATTTAATCTCCTTCAACCTCCTTCTTAAACTGAAATGCAATAAACTTTTCAAAGGCTCTCACAAAGAAAATGAAAAAGGACTGGAATAGACTATCTAAGTAGTCAGTACTCTTGCCTTGAATGGCAAAGGTTTAGATGAAATGTTAAGATCTATCCTAACAGCTTGTAGACACTTGTGTTTTCTAATTAGAGACATTTTGTCTGAATATTCTCTGTAAATTTTTTTCCTGCACTGAAAAGAAATAAACATGAGTAACTAACAGGAAACTTATTATTTATTGAATTCATAGGCATTTGCAAATAAAATGAAGTGCTAAAACTTACAACATTTGTGAAGCTACATTTATAAGTCCAGAAAAGTTTACTGAAATGTCTTGAAATCCTCTAGAGTATTCAAAATAAGTATTTCAAGTAAGGTGCATACCTGAATTCCTTTTCTTTCAGTCAGAAACCCTGTACTTCTGCTTGAAAGACTATTGAGAAAATACAGGTCAGAACTAATTTGGAATGTTTATAATGGGAAGACAACCAGAGCTTTTCACATTACAAGTGATAGTGAATATAATACAAGATTGCAAAGTTACTGGCCTACTCAGGCATGTTTTTTTTTTTTTTTTTTTTTTTTTTTTTACTTTTGTAAAATGCTGAGGAGTGTGAGCTTTCACATTCACTTTTTTTTTTTGCTGTTGTTGCTTTAACAAATACTTCTAAAAATTCACACAAATAAGGCATGCTTTCTAATTTATTTTAAAATAGCTCTCATGCACATAGATGGATAACAGGCAAATTCTCACTCTTTTTCAGACAGTGATTTTCTTAGCGTCCAGCATCCAGTCTCCATCTTGAGTTGCTTCCCCTTCTCTGTGTGTTCTTTTCTCATTCTGTTTCATGTCCCAGAGCTTGGACTTGATTATTGATATCTGTCTCAGATATCATTACCTCTATCACTGATTTCTGGACTAGAAACTTTGACCCTTTCATTTGTCTCCATCAACACATTTTCCTTCCCTCAGCAGTTCTTCTCAGCTGAAATATGATGCTGTGCATTGACAACCAAGTCAAAAAAAAAGGTTAAGCATTGGCAAACATACACATTTCTTCTCTGTTTTCTGCATTAGTGTAGAAATACATACAACCATTGAAGACTAAAAATAGACTACAAACACTAAACTTATGCACTTTTGAAAATATTTCCCATGACATACTGTGGCCCTCAAAAATCTGAAGTGTTTGAGTTACTAAAGCTGAATTTGGAAGGATTACCTGTAATCCTAAAGCATTTAAACTAAAGAACTGATGACTTGCACTCTACCTAGGAATGTAAAACTCAAATAGGGCTAGATGATGACTGACATAGCTGTTTGCTCATCATCCTTTCAACCTTGCACTTGTGCTATTCCACAAGTGCCATTCTGCCATTTGAAATTGTCTTGCCAGCAGCTTTTAAACCAGAGTCATGAAGAAAAAATTATTTTCTTACGAAACTTTTGAAATTACCTTTTACATTCTGAATCAGTGAGGTTTAATGCAATGATTTAAAAGAGTTGGACTGATTTAAGAACCTGTTCAATCAGCAACTCCTTTGATGAATATTCATCTTCCACTTACCTTAAAATTGGGTTTCATAGCTATCTATTGCCTGCAACTTAGAAACACTCAAGCACTCAGCATAGACTTGTGTGGGGTTTGTAATTTTTTGGGGTATATTCAGCCTCTAGTTTATGGCTACAAGGTTCTTTGCCAGACCCCAAAGCTCCAGTAGTTATCTGCTTTGAGAGGAAGATGCAGCTTCCCTGCATGAGATAGTGAGCACGGAAGAAGGACTTTCTGAAGGTATATCAGTCAAATATGAGAACTGCATGCAGCATAACTGTAGGCTGTATGAATCTGCCAGGTGGCTTCCAAACACAATGGGAAGAGAGAAGTAAAAGCCCATGGGTAGAATAGTCTCACCTCAGGCTTTGAAACAGTTAGAGAACAGCTTTGCACACATCTTATGCCTCTGCACCCTCTACCTAGTGTGTGAAAGTCTAAAATCATTTGATATTTGTGGTTGGGCTATTCCTCTAAAAGAGAGTATGAGAAATGTTTTGCCTTAGAAAGGGGATAGAGAGAGAGAAAGAGAATAAGAGTGATCCAGTGGTGTATACTGAATTTCAAAGCCACGTTAAAGGAGCACAAATGGCATAGGCATTAACACAATACTGCCCGTTACAGTTTTTATAGTTCTGAGCAAAAGCAGAGCATCTCATAGAGCTAGGTGATGCTAGTAACCTTTTCCTAGCCAAATACAAACAGTTAGATTTAATTTTGTATTGCTGTTTTATGGTTGTTAAAATGGTGACTGAAAAATTATGTCTTAAAGGATATGCTTCTTTAGGGCATACTTTCATAATTTACCAAAACTGGCTGTAACTAATGTCCACTCAAATCCATTAATTAAAATTATTGGAGCACCTGTCAGGTCCTTCTTCATAATTATGTTCCCTGTAGAGCTGTTAAAACAGGTAGAAAAAACTTGGACTGTATTTTTGCATCACTAAAATAACTATTTGTGTCTGGATATTTATTAGTGTTAATTACCCAGTCTGACATTCAGATTCTAAGTTGATTTTTAGGAGTCAGATTTTTAAAATTCTGATTAGCAGATTTTCAGTTAAGAATAAACAAATAAAAATTACTTTTTGGTTTTAAACATGAAATATCTCCATGAGAGTTTTATTCAGCAAAATTCTTGAATAATTGTGTAGAAGACCCATCCATCCAAAACCTCTACTCATCTAGATTAGCCAGAATGTCTAGAGACTATGTGGGTCCTTATTCCCCTTGCAAGAGAACAGTACTTTGGTCTCATGTATAATGGCTCAGTCTTGTAGGAGATTCAGAACTTGCATTAGATCTGCCAATACCGCAGACAGACTGAGAGTGGATGAGGGGAAAAAAATTAAATTAATTGAATTGGTGTAAAAGCTAGATAACTAGGCTACTCCCATTTAAGATTTGTCTCATAGATGACCGACCACCAGGATTTTAAAACCGGGCTTATCACATTTCTCCCCTGGGCTTTACGACCATTTTTATGTATTTTACCATTGTTCCAGATGTATGCTGCCATCTAGATTCTCTTAATATGTGAGAGCTGAAAACAATTTTACACCCTGGTATCTAAGAGACATTCAGATCATGAAACATTTTATTTATTGGCTTACTGGGAAGCAATATAGAGTACATTCTGCAAACAGAAGCAACTGTAGTGTCAGGACCATGAAACTAGTTGCCAGGTTGCAGCAGATTTAGCTCCCTTCTCTCTATAAAAGTTAGGTTTCTTCTGGGTATATACAAAGGTGCAATCTCATCAACCCTAAAGTCTATATGTGAATTCAAGTTAATTTAAGGCTATTTTTAGAGGCGGAGAGAAATTAGATGTCCCAGGCCCTGATGAATTTCAGTGTCAAAACACCTACTTTTATCACAGCTAGTGGTGAGGATTGTCTGATTGATTTATTTTAAAATAGAAGCTTTCAATTGCAATCTATTGCAATGTACTATTTATTTTATTTCATGTAAGTTTTTAAAAAGAACCCCAACATACTCCCCTGGCTCCCAAAATATTTAGTGGAACATGTCTATGTAATTGCATTGGGTTTACATAACCAGGTTTTTATAGCTGGGGGGCTACAGGCATGGCTTCTGTGAGAAGCTGCCAGAAGCTTCCTCCATGTCCAGCAGAGCCAATGCCAGCTGGCTCCAAGATGGATCTGCTGCTGGCCAAGGCTGTGCCCATTAGAAATGATAGTGACACGTCTGTGACAACATATTTAAGAGGACGAAAAAAAAGTGATTGCACAGATGCAATAGTGGCCAGAGAAGAATGGGGTGAGAATATGGGAGAGGAACAACCCTGCAAACACCAAGGTCAGTGGAGAAGGTGGGGGAGGAAATGCTTCAGGCACTGGAGCTGAGATTCCCCTGCAGCCCGTGGTGCAGCCCATGGTGAAGCAGCTGGGCCCCTGCAGCCCATGGAGGATCACTGGGATGCAAAGATCCACCTGCAGCCCATGGAGGAGACCCATGACAGAGGAGGTTAAAGGAGGCTGTGACAGAAGGCCTGTGCTGGATCAGTCTCCGGGCAGGGACCTGTAGACCCATGGAGAGAGGATGCCATGCTGAAGAAGGTTTCCTGGTAGGACTTTTGACCCTGTGGGGGATGCACACTGGAGCAGGCTGTGCCTGAAGGACTGCATCCCATGGAAGAGTGACCCATGTTCCAGTATTTCCTGGAGAATTGTTGCCTATGGAATGAAGTCACACCAGAGAAATTAATGGAAAATTGTCTTCCACGGGAGGGACCCCATCCTGGAGCAGGGGAAAGAATCCTCTCCCTGAGCAGCAGCAGGGACAACATGTGATGAACTGACCTTAAACCCCATTCTCAATTATCCTGTGCTGCTGCAGGGGAGTAGGTAGACCTCGGAAATGAGGGAGGTGTAGGAGGGAAGGTGTTTTTAATATTTATTTTAGTTCTGATTAACCTGCTCTGATTTTGTTAGTTATAAATTCAGTTAATATCCCCAAGCTGCCTGCTCTGCCCATGATGGTATCTGATGAGAGATCCCTCCCAGTCTTTATCTCAACCAATCAACCTTTTTTTACATTTTCCCTCCCCTGTCCCGTTGCAGGAGGGGGAGTGATAGAGAGGCTTTGGTGCCTGCCTGGCATCCAAACAGTGTCAAACCATTACAGTAATTCAGGTTTTTAAGAGACCGGCAGGGGCCCTCTAACCTGAAATGCACACTTTTCTACTAGGTATAGGATGAATGCTTTTAAGACAATACTAACTCCAAAACCAGTTTGGATGGGGCTCGGAGCAATCTGAGCAGCTAGTGGAAAGCGTCCCTACTCAAGGCATGGAGGTTGGAATTAGATGATCTCTAAGGTACCTTCCTATTCAAGCCACTCTATGATTCTATGATTTTGATGGTATTAAAATCACAATAAACATTTCTCATTTTAAGCATAAGAAATATCAAAAACTAGTAACAGTCCTAAAAAGAACTTAGTCATAATGAATGTTTATTGATGCTCACAGTATGAATCAACAGAAAAACCCCAAAGCTTACTCTCAGTGAACAGTACGAAAAATTGTTCCATTTAGCTTTGATGATCCATCTTCACAACTTTCTGACTTGGAAACACTTTACATGTTCAAAACTGGTCAATGACTCACTCCACAGTCATTAAACAAACCTCAGTATTTGTAGAGATCGTCAGTGCTGTAAGAAAGCTAATTTTCAATTGCCTCAAAATGTAACAGAGATAAAAGAGCAAATTTACATCACATCAAAACAAGCTGCATGTCTTTATATTCAGTGACATGCTGTAATTCTAAACTATTGACAACTTCCATGGAGCACTTTTTGATGATGTCCATCTTTTATGGTGCATTAGTTTTGTAATATATACCCCTCAATAAAACATTTAAAACCATTCTCCTTGATGTTATAAAAAAATGACACTTTATTACCATTATCTAGCTACTCTTTGACTAACTACGTCTATGATGCAAAAATTTTATTTTAAGTAAGCATAATTTCTGCCTTTTGTATCATAGGTATTTGTTTCTGTGGCCATGATCAGTGATCAAGAGTGACTATAGTCAACTGAGACAGATATTAAACATCAATCATTATTCAATATAGGACTCAACATACAATGTAAGTAATTTGCAGAAAGCACATCCACTTTTTTAAACATTTTTAATAAAAATGAGGTTTTTAGCAGACATAAAAGACAATACTACTCGCATTCTTAGCTTTCTGCATAAAAATGCATGAGATGTGAAGACAAAATACCCGTATCTGAGAAATGCAAGCAAAAATGGTGTAAATTGTCATATCGATACTGAAAAATAAAACCTTTCTTGAAGATGATTACACTTTCACATAGCCCAGAAGAGGTGGCAAAGTGGGGTAATATCAAAAGTGGTTGTATTTCCTCAAGCTATATTTCAACCTATATTCCAAACCTATATTCCACTTACATATGACCTTAAAATGAATTGCCCAAGCACAGCATCTAGATTTTTGCAAGATGATAATTTCTGTTCTTACAGGTAAAATTGCATTTGTAAGCGCCATGTTAAAGTACAAAATCTCTACTTCTGGCTCCCAGACTTCACATAAATTTGCTGTAAATTGCACGAATATCATATAACTTGTGTGTCATCTCTATGTCTGTTTTGCTGCTTGGCAGAAAGACATACACCTGTACCTGTCAAGGGAAATTTCTCCAGTGGTACAGTATCCATATCTTATCAGTACGGAAAACTTACATTTTGGTAAAAAATGTTAAGCCTACTTCTGATCTGACACAAGATATTGGAAAGATTATATTTCCAAAAATATAGTAGCTAATATTCTCTGCTTTGTCTGCAAAAGTGGCTGAGCACTGGAACAGATTTCCCGAAGAGGTGGTGGAGTCTCCCTCACTGGAGATGCTCAAGAACCATCTGGACACAATCCTGAGCCACGTCCTCTAGGATGACCCTGCTTGAGCAGGGAGGTTGGATCAGATGACCCACTGTGGTCCCTTCCAACCCTTCCATTCTATGTGAAAATGATTATATTGATCAAATGAAAAACTGTTCTTGAAATCAGCAATTTTTTGTTTCTCTACCTCAGCATGTTAGTTAAAAAAGAGTGGAAAAATACTATTTTAACTTATATTATAGCAAAAATACATAATCTGTATATTAGATTTTGTCTGAACTGCTATTTGTGCTTAGATTTAATATAAATAATAATACCAATTGAGAATGTATTTGTATTTTGTTTCTTAAAAATAGTTTTTTCAGTACAAAAGTTCTCTTGGACACCTTTTATATTAAGAATACGTTTTTAAGTAGGTTGTCAATTTTCAACAATTGTTATTGTGACTGGTTAATTGCATGTTACAGCATCTGACTGGAGAAAGTCTGGTTATAAAACAGATTGATAAGCAGTTGCAACACATTTTGCAGATGAGCTTATATGTAATTAAAGCACATGAGCTGCACTCCACAGTATGCTTATTACAATCTATGTTAATTATTTATTAAACTTTTTCAAATTGAACTGTTATAATGAAGTACAAATTGCACCATTAGTCACAGAGAGTACAAAGACTATAAGTGCAAATTTAGTTGCAACATTTAGTTTTTTATGAGTTTAAGGATCTGTCAATTATAGAAAGCCACTCATAAGAAAATGTTTAACCTTATGATTTTATAATAGCATAGAATATCTGCTTCCAACACAAAAGTAATGGGACTGTGCACTTCAAAAAAATTTAAAGGATTTATATTAAGGCCATCTAGAACCGTATATGAAAATCAAAGAGGGGACAGCACATTTCACGGCCAGTAGTTAGATTATTATTTCAGGCAGTGGGATTATGACATTGAAATACTTGAACCAGAAACACTTTCATTCCATGATCTTCTGCAATTCATATAAATATGTTTACTTTTCAAGATATTCTAGTACATAAATTTTCATTTTGAAGGATACCAATACTTCTCATCTATTTTTCTGTTCAATCAAATCATCTCAGTGGAATATACTTTTGTCAAAAACCTCTGAGAAAACTCATTTTATACTTGTGAAGAAAGAAAATGGAGCTGCAATGTTATTCCCTGCTCTGAGGAGAAAATTCATCTTTTCAGGCTTTTTTTTTTTTTTTTTTTTGGCAGTTCTAGTCACTTTTTTGACAAATACACTTACTATAGCTTATATTGTAGAAGGCTATCACAAAATTCACTCTACCTGTGTTACTGCCTTCCCAGCAGCAGAAAACACAGGATGTTGAAGTTCAGGGGAAAACTGGCACCTTTCAGTGAATCTTTGTGCATAATCTTCCCTCTAATTCCTTCCCAACCAGGTGGTGTTGATCACGGTCAAAAATTACATTCTGAGTTTTTGTAGCACCTGGTGTCTATATTACCATAAAGTCTGAGGTAAGTCTCATCCAATCTTCTTTCATAACTCATTTGATAGTTTAAATAACTTCACAAGGATAAAAGACAGTTGTGAAATTCTTCAAAAGTAGATGTTAATTCCAAAAATATCTGAGTTTGTTCAGATGTGGATTATTGTTGTAGGTCCCTCTCTAGTCATATTTTAATTAACATTTCAAACTGAGACAGAGGAAAGGGAAACATTTGTTTAAATAACATAGCCAAGAGAAAAATCATACAATCTTCACATGAAAACTTCACCTCTTTACATCTTAATCCAGATCCCAAATTCACTCATATGGTTTACATAAGAAATATAAGACATTTCCCACAGTCAGAGCAAAACGAAAGTCAAAGTGACCTCAGCTGACTTAGATCAAACAGCTCTAACACTGGATTTCTTGGAGCAGAAAAAGTACAGTCATCTCAAACATTTTCATGTTTCCCCTCACTCTCCTCCAGAAAATAATTATTTTGATAGTAGGAATGACTCTCAAAAAGAAACTTTACACATAACCTTAACATCACAGTAGTCATGGTAACCTGATCTTAACAGTAGGACATCTTGATAAAAAAAGCTACAAGCTACAAAGATGGTCTTTTGAGCAGTTCTGAAATAACTTCTCTAAGGTAAATGGTGATGAAGTCTTTGTTCCTGTTACATGGTTTAAGCTGTTTCCCTCTCTGTGGGAAAACAGTGTGTTTGCTCTAAACCCATTTCAAAGTGTTTATTTTAGCTACATATTTTTGTTTTTTCAGTGCCGAGTAAATATTGAATAACTCCTACAGTGTATAACTCACTGGAAGAAGCTTGATTTTCCACCTTCTTGTTTACTCCTTTGTGGGTTCCCCTCTAAGGAAGAAAAAACCCCCAATATATGTGAAGTGGGGATTTCTAGAAGTATTTCCATTTCTTTCTAAGGGTGGCCAATTAAATGTTAAAATCCAAATTTCCCAAGTTGCCCCATTTTCAACAAAATGAGAGGAATTTTATATTCAGCTATCTTTGAGTCTCTAGGTTGACTTACTTATTTCAGAAAGAGTAATTCCTAACAGGATTTGGCTTAATGGATGATGAGATAAGAACCTTGTCACCTCAGCTGGACTCAGAAACTTTCAGTTCAATGAGGTTAAAAGGTAACCACCTCTTGATTCCTTAAAGTTGACTTTTCATTTCAGTCACAAGCTTATAAATTAATTATAAGTGATTTTTTCACTAGACAAATCACTTTCCCTGAGGTTTGGGAGAGTCATGAAAAGACATTCAGACAATATTGAAATAGTTAAAACATTATTAAGCAAATACTCTTCTTTTACTTTAAAACTCATACATTATTGGAAAACCTATTGAAACATATAAATCTAAAGGTTTATCCTAGTCATTGATTTCTTTTTTTCTTCTTCTCTATATTTACAAATCTCTTTCATTTTCAGGTTCAATAGTCAGAAAAGGCTGAGAAATTTTTGCATTACAACCTGGATTCTACATCTAGTTAATATGTAAAATATATTCCCTCACACTCAAAGAGAAATGGGCTGCTGTACATCCTACTCACCATTGCTCAAATTTATTGGACTATGAGGACATGTGTGAAATTTTGTAAAATATTTTAAGTGCTTAATTTTCTTCAGTTCTTACACAGATAATGGAGAAACACAGAGACCAGTCCTCAGCTGGTGAAAATTGCAGTAGACTGGGGAGGATGGCAATGTGACAATTAACACCTGCTGGGGTCTGTCCCTGGAAAGTCATCTCTTCAGAAATAACTATCCCTGTGCTGTCAGTATAAAGAAATTTTTTTCTTTTTCCTACTCTTAAAAAACCCTGAAGAACTTCTTTAATCAAAAGAATGTGCCTTTTTTTCACCTCTTCTGAAATAAGAAATATTATATGAAAATGAGCTATCAACTGTTATCTTGGTGGAGATTGTTTTGCTTGGCATTGTTTTCTCAGTTTTTAAAGGATTTTCTAAACATTTTTAATTTTGTGTTGTTATTTTTCTTTTGTTTTGTTTGGGGTTTTTTGTTTGTTTGGCTTGTTTTCTTGCATTTTCATTTGCTAGCTCAAACTAAGGATTTTTGGGGTCATGATTTTCACGAGTGGTTCACATATTTTTACTACTTGCCTAATATTTTCTGAGAAGATTGCTGACACAACCACGTTATGACAAGGGGCAATGGTTTTAAACTGAAAGACGATGGATTTAGATTAGATGCAAGAAAAATTTTTTTACAATGATGGTGGTGAAGCACAGGAACATGTTTCCCAAAAAGGTCGTAAATGCCCCATCCCTGAAAACATTCAAGGTCAGCAACCAGATCTGGTTGAAGATGTCTCTGCTCATGGCAGTGGGGTTGGTCTAGATGACCTTTAAAGATCCCTTCCCACTCAAACTATTCTACAACATTCATAGAAACAGATTCCCTGCTAAAATTTTTTATTATAAAACAGTAAAAACAACAGAAGAACTTTCACGTAAATTAAAAAAAAAAAAGTTCATATGTTTCATAACTAGCGAGGAAATAAAAATAATTAGCAATTCCAAAAATATATTTGTATAAACTAATCTGTTAACTACTTTTTGAGATTCAGAATGACCAACAGCAACATGTATATGCCACTGAGAATGCAAATGAAAAAGAGAGTGCTAAAGATATTGCTTCCTTTGCACTACAAGATTTCAATTTAAAGCATGAGTTTGCATTCCTAGCAACCTTGGTATTTCAGACTTCTTGGAGTATGAATATATGTTGGAAAGTACTGAACTTATGCAGAGTGTTGTGGTCACAGCACTAGACTAATGCAGAATTTGCAGTTATGACAAGTTTCATAATTGGCCCTTTGTTCCAACACATTTTCTGTCCTGGCTAGTTGTGAAATTATATCTTTATATCCTTTGGAATGATTTTGCACATTTGTCCTAGGTTACAATATAAGATGTGCCCAAAAGTATATAATCTATCACCATCTTCATAAGGTGTTAAAAAACCGGGTGGGGCAGTGTTACCCACCTCCTGCATGACTCATCCCTGATAAACTCTGGGAATATCTTCTGTTAATGGGCCCATCAATGCCTTGCCTCATGACTCACCAGCCCATTGTGAGATGCTCCACCCAGGAGGAGGAACTGAGCATTCCAATCTGTATATACTGGGAGGCTTGGAACACCAGAGTCTGCCCTTACCTCCTGGATTTCCAGAGGACAAGAGCTATACAGCTGCCACTGGACCTTCTGAGGAAGTCCAGGCCCTTTGACAGGATCACTGCCTCAACAGAACCATCTCCAGCAGACTGCAGGTACTGTTTAATCGGACTGCTACCAACACCCTGACCGACAGGGTGTCAGGTTGTATTCTGACTCTGTCAGTGGTTTTTCTTTTTGTACTATTGCACTTATTTTATTTTCCCTATTAAATTGTATTTCTGACTTGGAGTCTCTCTGGTTTGCTTTCAAACCATACAACATTCTTTCCAAAATATAACTAAGATATTAACTACTTCTCTCGCCCTTTGCATGCTATTTGGGCTGTTTCTCCTGGCAATACAGTAGTACTTGCCAGCTATTTAAATAAGCAACACCTCTATATCTGACCTGTTTTTCAGAGCTTAATTAATTTCTGGTGTTTTTAATGGTGTATGAGGCAGAAGATGATTCTTTTTAGATTGTAACAGGTGTCTTGAGAATTATACTAATTCTCACCCTGGTTTGCCATTAAAAGCAAGGCAACTTGATGCTAATCCCCTCAATGCTAAGCAATTCTTTAAACTTCATTCTTGACATTACCCATTGAAAGCAGAAATTTGAAACACCAGTAGAGTGCCAAAATCTATAACTCTTTGTATGAATTTGATGAAATTATCACAAGACAGAGTAAATAACTTAAGCCTCACAACAGACTGGAATTCCAAAGAAGTTTGTTTGCTCTGTCTGAAAACAGATCATTGCAGAAGAACATCAACTTAGCACAAGGAAGAAAAGGCATCACCGGCTCTGCAATGTGTACTGACGGGATTATTTGACTGAAGTCAGGCTTCATTGCCAACAGGTAAATAAACAAACCTTAGTTTTAGTGATCACTTACTTGTCTCTCACAAATGTCTGACAAGAATGAAAGTCAAACATAATTTAGCTTCTTTAATACTTTATCAGAACATCATTTCTCTGTTATTTAAATGTTTCATCGTCTGCATTTTGGAGGTGTATATGTGTTCCTTGTAATCCAAAGACTATTTTTCACAAATAGTCCTCTTTCCCCCTTACCAATTGAGCTGTCAT
Organism: Eulacestoma nigropectus; assembly: GCA_013397775.1. Lineage (NCBI taxonomy): Eukaryota > Metazoa > Chordata > Aves > Passeriformes > Eulacestoma > Eulacestoma nigropectus. Next base: position 983,945 of record VZTE01003146.1, on the reverse strand, counting down.
TGCTTATGTTACTGAAAATTCTTTCTCCCATTTTAAATTAATGTTTTCTGCAAAATGTTATTTTATTTTCATTTGATTTAAACCAGGTTGAAATTGCAAGTAGAATTTACATCAATCTCCAGAATGGCATGGCAGACAACTAAACCAAATTTACTTTATTTAATTCTCACAGGACTTTATATTTTTCAAGTAGCTGATGCCTGAAAATATCCCCATGTATCAGCTGAAGAACCTGAAAAAGCTGAATAATTTTCTTTGGGATAGCAAAGAGCAAAGTGAAAAAACATGTTTGCAAGCTTAAATTGCAGAGTACACACACCTGAGCTAATGATAATGCTTTGGTGTTTTACCATGACAGCCTATTTACCACTTCCTTTGCAATGGATAATATTAAGTCAATATGAGCTGATAAACAGTTTATACGTATATGAGAGTGCATGTTTGTGTGTGTCTATACAGAGGTTAAAACAAACATATTTTCTTCCACCAAAAGTAGAAATGCCAACAATTAAAAAAAAAAAAAAATTGCACAAATATTTTTAAAGACGTTGCACCTACCCAATGTTCTACCAGTTGAGGGGTAAGAAAAAGGAGCCCAAAAAATTTCCCACTGTCAACATCACATCTGAGGTCAAACAAGTAAACACGACATTCTGGAAACATCAACACCTAGAAATTACTCTCTTACAACCATCACTGAGTTTCTATACGTGTGGCTATAATTTACACCCAAAGTCCTAATAGTTTCAATGAAAGCTGAATGTGAGGCCAAAAGGCTGCAGAATGCCTTACTTAAATATTGTTCTACCACCAGCATCTTCTAAAAAAGCAGCAGGAAGAATGCAAAGGAGTCCTTAGCATCAGCACAGTTTTCTTTAGTCCTGGGATACATTTGCCTGTATGGCTACCATCCCATTTCTCTTAATGATGCTGGGAACACTGAAAAGGACCTCCATGCCTATCAGGTTCAAGCACCTTTATGCATGATAAATACATAGTTACAGCCAGTGGTTACTCTCTGGTATATTGCAGCTCATATAAATTGTTACTGGAGGAGCACAGAAATAAAAAGTAAAAGCTCAAGAGGCACTTTTTTTTCCCCTGCTCACCTTTTGCTGGTCTTGATCCTACAAATGATTTGCAATAATAACTTTATAGGTGTGCTTAGTAACTGCCTCTGTGATGCTGCTTCTGTGAATGAAGACACTCTTTGAAGTCAAGTATTTGCAGAATCACCAGCTTAGATAATAAAACCTTCAGAGTCTTTCTCCGTTTGATGTGATTAACAAGAAAAGAACAATGAATTGAATTCTGTATTTACTTTTCTTACAATCTAATGTTCTTGTTCAGAAAATGGCTCTGTGCAGGCAGACCTCTTTTACCTTTACCTGAACCCTTTTGGCTCCCTCTGAATGTATATGTAGGCTTTAAAAAGGCTGTTACAAAACAGGAAGAAAAATGGAAAGAAAAGCTGACTTCTTGCATCCCTGATCATTCAATGTTAACACCAATTTTCATCAGAGGAGCAGAGCAATTTTCCTGTTTTAGAACAATTAAATGTCAAATCCCAAGATTAGACAAAACTGTTTAGGGGTGTCATTTCAATTTCTGTTTCCTCTTCAAAGAGAAGAAAAATTTTAACAATTTAACTTTAGAAAAATTAATCTTTCTTTTACTATTTTTCAAAAAGCTCATTTAAGACAAGGAATTAATTTCCTTTGAGTGGTAAGAACAGCAGGAAGCGATTTTTCCATGAGGAGACATTTGTATAATAAATTATTTTCAGTTACTGTAGTAGTTTACTTTAGATACTGGATCTAAATACAGTGTAGCCTTCCTCTTCATCTTTCAACTGGTCCAACTCACAAATAGATGAAAACAATTTTGTCTTGCTGTATGGCTATTTAAATAAAGTGATATCTAAAAGTTCAACTGAAAGTCTAAATGCTTAACATGGAAACACTTCTTTGCAGCTAAATTGTCCCTGGGTATGGTACAATGCACTTAATTTGAAATAAAATATAACATGGAGAGCAAACTTACAATTAGAATAAACAAACAAATAAATAAATGAATGTAAAAAAGAATCTCGAGAGATTTTTTTTTCCCACAGACTTTGAGGAAAATAACACAGTTTCATGCTTTTTACCGTGTTGTTTTTTATTACTGAAATGTTTCTCAAGGCAGAATACAAAAAGGGTACTTGTAGTTTCTAGCTCTGCAATTCTTTGGGGGAAAAAACTTTGCCTATCTATGTTTGTGTAATGCATCTCTTTTAATACAGAAGTGCAACTGTGTTGCAGTGTGACTGCAGAAGAACAGGGCAATGCGGTGTCAGGAAGCGTATTAGCAGCATTTGGAAGCAAGATCAAGAATGGAGAGTACTGCTTCACTGATCTTCTAGGTAAACATACCAATTTCATCATCTTATAAGAAAGGTGAAAGTTTTCATAGGGTGAAAGATGCACCCTGCATTGATATGGTTGTATTACATCTCATGTACCTATTAGACAACTCTGTCAAGAAAAAATGCTTGTCTCACAACAAAAAAGATAATCAATCAGTGATTTCAGCACACATAAGCACATGATTTCCATGGTCTTTATTGAAAATTAACATGTTTTTTCTAAATACCTTGAAGTATCTTCCCTTTTAGACAGAGATGTAGTTTACAATATGTAAGTAAAGGTTGTACAAAGTGATGAGGTGTGCAATATACAAGGTTAGAGTTCCTTTTACACATTGCATTACAAAAAGCTTGGGATATGGCTTCTTTTCATTTTTAAAGCCTCAAACCCCTACTTAAACTTTTTTTTTGGGCGGGGGGGGGTGGGGTGGGGGATGTTAAGGTTAGGGCAGAAATTTGGCTCCAACAACTGATTACTTCATTTTAAAAATGCTAGACAAATGTCCTCAGCTTTCTGCCTGGTATATTTGTATATGAGAAACTGAAGTCATGCTTAGATTTGTCCATGTTCCATAAACTTACTGTAAAATGCACTGTGGACCAAACTGGGGTAATCACATAATAATTAAACAGTTGTTCCAACTTTCTCTATCTTTAAGTCTTATTGAAGCCTTATAACATCTAGAGAAGATCTACAGTAGGATGTCATCTCATTTAAGTGGAGAGGGAAGTAACAAGGTGAAAAATATCATGGTTTCTCCTACTTGGGAATACCTGGTAACATAGCGAACTAGTCTGAACATTAACCAAGACTTTGTCGTAGAGCTAAATGTTCCTAGACCATAGGAGGTCTCTGTGTTTCTACAATCCATTCATCATCACCAGCAAGAACAATTTCTAAGGAGCTGCAAACATGTTGAGAGTCTGAAATTAGTTTTCTTGGTGACGATATATGATGTAAGAACATGACAGCTTGATTGCCATTATAATGGAACTGCCAAGCTTTGGCAGGGAGGGAGGCAAAAAAAGGGGGAAACATGAAACACATTGCAATTTAAATTCTGGTGTTGTTCCAAGATTGCTTTAATTTTACTCATCTACTCCAAGAACCAGAAAAAAAAAAAAAATTAAAGGCTTCTGATGCTAAATGGCTCTTGGGGGATGTGGAATTTTTATCTCACTCACAAATTTATTTGTACCCTGTATCCATGTTTTACTATGTGAGTTTTATTTGTCATGGTCTCATTATTTTTATCTTGAGAAAATATTCTTATTTTAGCCTAATTGGTTTCCCCGGTACAAACAACAGAAAATAAAAATGTGACACTTTCCTGTAACCTGACAAATATTTAAACAATTTTGATGGGGAAATATAAAGCTGGGTAGGTTACAATTGTTTTTCTTGGGTAACTCTCATATTCATAGTTAATGTGATAGTAAAGATGAAGAAGAGATTATATTTATATGTAACACATTTCAACAGAAAAGGATCCTCATGTGTCCTGTAGTATTCATATATATAATACATAGGACTATTAATTGTATACATTTATTACATATAAAAACCAGATTTTTTTATATTCCAATCAAATGTACTAATTACTTGGTAGTATAAGAAGGATGAGGAGTAATTCCTGTAAAAGTCAAGCTACAGGTAAAATCCTAAATAAGCAGAACACAATTTTAGTGCTGTGATTCCCCTGAAACAGGAAAGTCAATATTCCCTTGTGAAATGTTACACTGTCTCTTTACTAAACTACCCTAAGCCTCCACTTCATGGAGTGATATTAAGGTTCGACAAACATGGAGCAGAGGTAAGTTAGCTAAACTGCATTCATACCCCTCACTGAGTTTTCAGAGTGATTGACGGTCAGACACTTTATCTAGTTACCTCCTGCTGGTGCTGCAGACGTCTGATCCTGCTTCCTTATCTAGATGAGATCCCAGGCAAGTGTTAATGGTGGTACCCCAGTGCTTTATCTCCCAGACTGAATGCCAGTACGCATATACCAACCTTCTTATTTAAGAAGTCAGCACAAGAGTGGATAGTTGATCTGGATATCATGACAAAATAATGTATTTTATTTTCTTTAAAGCATATCCGTAAGGATTCAGAAGGATTGTGAATGCCCTGTATTACTACTTCTGTTACTTCAGCAAACAGTAACAGTGTTGCAGCTTGCATAAATGCCGGGGAAGTTTTAATATGTCACCGTTTAAGTAGCAAACAGTGGGTTAATACCATCACCAGCAACTGCAAGCAATGTGGTCTAGCTCTTCCCATTGTAATAGAGGCTTTTTGAACAGCAAAAAAAAAAAAAAAAAAAAGCTTGATTAATTTAGTGACTACTAATTAATATATGGTGGTCGAGCCTGTCAATATTCACTGACAAGGTTATCATCAAGATGTCAATGAGAGGCAGAGTGAATATCTTAAAGAGTTCAATGGATTTCAGCCAAGAAATAATAGAGGGGAGAGTGGTAGGGATAGATAGTAAACTATTGTACCACTGAGAAAATCCAGAAGAGAATGGGGAAGGAATATCTGAGCCTCATGTTTGCTCTGAAGAAAGTTTGTTTGGTCACAGCAAGAAACTGATAGTTAATTAAGTAGGAAGCAGCTTGTGTTCCTAGTGTTCCTTCTACTGAAGTCTAAAGAAAGTTATGTCATTAACTCCAAAAGCAGTAGAGCTGACTACGTAGTAGCTAGTATGGCTCTCAAACAAACAAACAAACAAAAATCTCTTCATAGTTTGTGTATAGGTTAATTTTTTAAGAGAGGACTGTAACAGCCTTTAAGAACTCTGCTTAATAAAAATTTGTCAAGAATATATGTCCTCAAGTCCTTTGGGATCTCTCAATACCTGTGATAGGTAGAGAACTGCTACTACTTCTCATTTAGAAAAAGTACAATGCATCATAGATATAAAAGACAGATTTTTTAAGTTATAAAGGTGTTTAAAGATGAAAATGTGATATTTGTCAAAAGCAGGGGAAAGCTAGACATGTAACTCTTAAAGATATTTCAATCATTAGAAAGCAATGGAAATGAAATGGTGTAGACACTTTAAAAAATAACAGTTGTATCATTAGTCACAGGCATAAGTTTCAAGAACCTGTTGTTGGGTGACTTTCTGGTGTCACAGTGAAATTTTGGATTATAAACAGCAGCTGAGACTCCTCTCTGAAAACGTTGCCTCTGAAAAAGCAGTTGAAACCTTTCCTGGAGCCAACGGCAGTATACTAATTAAAGTCAAAGCCAGTGTAATAACATTGTATCCCTAATTCATATAAAGATATTTAGCTGAGAGCCTTATGGTCATAAAAAATCTTTGCCAGAAATATGTTCCACTTCTCCATGTGCTTTGACCAACTCTTGTGGGTTTATGCTACATAAGGGTTTGGCAGACTAGCATTAAAAGATGTCTCATAAATGAACAGAAACTCATGGAATATTTTGTTCTAAATGTTTCAGAAGTAAAGAAATCTTGAATTCAGAGAGCTATCATTTTTTCTTCATAGCGTATTTTTACTCTTAATCATTGAGCTGAGCTACTTGAGCTACTCCTCACAAATCTCTTGCCACCTGAACTCCTCTCCTTCATAATATTCTTTCATCCTATAATCTATTTCTCTCTCCTATCCTCTTACTGCTTTTTCTTTCATACTCCCTCTGCCATTTCATTTTCTGCATGTTTCATGATTTGCTTTTGGCCTCACAGTGATTTTTCTTCCCTGTTTCTTATATTAATAATGTTTGCTACAAGCCATGAATGACAAGGATGTCTGAACAAATCCAGTGCGCCTCTTTTATTCTCCACAAAACCATGTGAACGAAAAAGTGACTGTCTGCATTTCACAAGGACAGGGAACACAATGCCCTGTACTCAGAGGAATAGGTTATGGTTTATTCTACTTTGAGTAAAGAACTTCATGGAGAGTGGCAGGAACTAAAGCACCTTAGAGATTACTGTTTGTTCCAGCTGAATTGTCACTGTCACTCTGCAATCTGTGACCTGTCTGCACTTCTTTACTGAAGTTGTCTCATAATTAACAAAGCTACTGTGTTCTGAACCTTGTGAATACTGTCATAAAGGGCATTACTTGGATTGTCCAGCTGGCAAATAGAGTTTGGCCCTTACAGGAGCCTTGGGCATCCTGTTCTGCAGGTGACATTGATTAGATGTGCTGTAAGGAAGAGATGACATTTTAAAGGTTTGAATATGCAAATAATTTTTTTCCCCACAGAAGGGATAGCCTTATGAAATGTTGCAGAAATGACTCTTACAGCTCATTAAAAAAAACACCAAAAAAAAAGAAAAGGCTCATACCTCCTCACATACTTTGAGAGAAGGAGCAAACAGGACGTAAAACTGGAATGGCCTGTGGTAAATCTATGTGTTGAAAACTATCTTGACCACTTACATTTTTTATGCTCTTAAATGTGTGGACACTGAATGTTTTTCATGCCTTAATTGTGTGACTGAAACAGTTTACTGAGTTGGTACAGCTGCACAGGTCAGCATGCTCTCTGCCCTCCCTCTGTCTGGTGTCATACACTTAGCAACTCCAGTCCTTCTTCCCACAAGGCCAGCAGGTTCCTGAGAGTTATGGTCTCCCTCACCCCCTCTTCCTCTCACATCCTCCTGCCAGCAGTAGGGGTGACAAGCAAATCTTCCCTCTGCACTGCAGTTCATCTCACTATTCCCTTTCCTCCTTGCTGCGCATAGCTTCAGAGCTACCAAGTCTTGTTTGGTAACAGACTTGCAAAAGTACTTCAGGAGTTTCCCTGCTGTCAGTTTTTCTTCAAGTTTTTAAATGGTGAAACCACAGACCTTTCTGCTGTAGGAGAAGCCCAAGGGCTTCCTCTGCAGAGGCAACCTACTGGATCTGTTTCCTGTGCTCACCTGTGCTTGGTGTTTAGCAAAGTGGAATAAAGCAGCTGCTCTGTACTTCAAGTAGGGATGCACATCATAGTCAGATCATGCAAATAAAAGTTTTTCCTCCTACAGAGCACACTCCCTAGTGGCAGCAATAGAGCAAGGACTCCAGTGTCTGGACTTAAATGTGAAAATGGTTCTATGCTCCTGCATGGTCAGAATAAAGTTAATATGTGAGGAGCCAGTTGAAAAACAAACAAAATCCAAGCATATAAGTTAAATAGGTTTTCATCTCTTTGTAACAACTTTAAAACCTGCTTAATCAAATTCTTTTGTGTAGGTATATGTGTGGGCATTAGGTGATTTACTGTCTTTTCAACCAGACTAATCACTATGTTCCACTGCAGAAACAGCTAGCACAAGTAATATAAGAATAGCGATGTGCAAGCAGAGAGAGACAAAACTCATGAAACACAGTGTCAAGAAAAAAACATTCACGTAACCCATATAACCATGAGCCAACAGGCACGACGTTTTCTTCAACCTCAAGACTTTTTACCAGTTGTCCAATTAATATAAATTCCCTTTTAGTAGTAGCCGTCGTGAAGATATTTTTTGCATTTTGCCGAGCATCAGCCATGTAACTTTATTTTGTTCTTTCTTAGCTAGCTGTTCAGTCATTTATCTTCAGCACTGTGATTCCAAGAAAGCATCAAAGCATTGCAGAAGTGATGAGCTATGAACAGTACCCAAACTAGGCATTGCCAATCTTCTATTTTAAAATAATTGCATGAGGGATACTGACATTAAAGAGCAAGCTTTGAACTAATATTAAATAAACAGCTTAGCTCTTACATAATTTTAAAAAGAGTAAAGAAAAACAAAACAGAATTGGATCAAAAACTTTTCTGCCTATGAAGGTTAATGGGGCCCTGTCACTGAAACTTTACATCACCAGATGTTAGGATACTTTCTTATTAATGTTAGATCATTATTATCATATTTCATTTAGTGATGCCAAACATAAAATATGGTAAGATATCAAAATGAGAACCTTGAATATTGAGAGATGATCTTTGAAGTAGACATTGATTTTGCAATGCTGGATGGCCCATTTTTGTGTCTGAACATCCACATTTTTTACCATGTGTCCTACGTGGGTATTTGGATTGGCAAATGCTGAATCTAAGACTATGCAGACAGAATTTGGCGCAAAGCGAATGTGGGTGCTGAGTCTTGAACAGTTTTTCAAATCAGGAATTTAGCTTGGCAGCAAGAATTAATGAACACCCCCAAAAATATAGGCTTCAGTGATCAAAAGAACAAATTTGACCAACACACAAAATTTCCCTCAGCCACTTTGGAGGTCTGTCTCGAGTTACATTTAGTGACATCAAATGGAGACATAAAGATTTGCCCTTTCCTGTGATATAGTGACTGAAGACATCAGGGAATTTACATCATCATACTTATTCTTTTTCATCTTCATCACACTATCCTGCTGAAACAAGTATTATAGACAATTTGTGCATACATCTATAGAGATAGGTTACATATGTAGGTACACATACATTTCAACACCAATATATTTAAAAATACGAATTCAGTGTACATTTAAGAGTTTATTTCAGCAATGTAAAGGTGCTTCCAATGTGCAAAATTGAAACATAAGATCTTAAATGAAATAGAGGAAATTTATGCACACTCATTCTCCAGAAGGAAGTAGAATATAGTAATCTTTGTACAGATTTTAAGACTTTACTTTTAACTAAAGTTCATGGTATGGTAATGAGCTGTTGATTTTTGTCTTCAGAAAATGTTTACATCCAGTAGAGAGGCTTTAGACATCTGGCATATGTAAGCATGGTAAAGGGTTATTGCCTAAGGGGTAATAAATTAGGGGAAAAGCATGCCTCCGAATGCACTCAAAATGAAAGATGAGGTTGGTATCTTTGCAGTTGGAAATTGTACATCATCTCTTAAGGTTAAGTCCCTCCAGTTATAAAGCACATTACAAATTATTTGTCTTAAAACAAATAATATAATTAAGCAAATATTTTACTCATATTTGTAAGAAAATATACTGAGACTTAAATTCTCCATGTATATTAATTTTATACACACTTCAGTTAAAATCAACAAGATTTAATCCAGCTTGAAAAAAATGTACTGGGTCACCCTGGAAAACCGACAAAAGCATGCTTTAAATCTCACTAAATAATCACAAAATGCCTCAGACAGAATGCTACAGCTACCATAAAATATACATAATCACTTTTTAGAACGGTTCTAGGTAATGAAATATGACTTCCTGTTTTTAGGTCAGTGGATCAATGTATTTGTCTTTCCAAAACAGAAGAGGTTTTTTATAACAGGATGTCATGCCCTGAGAGAAAGGGGAAAGTAAGAACGGACGTCTTTGGAGCATACCCCAGTGTAAATCATTGTGAACCTAAGCACAGTCTCATAGCAGTTGAAGCATTCCAAATCACAGACCATCAGTCCAACCTGCAGGGGCCAACACAGGTTTGACATTAATGACTGTTAGCATCTACACTTTAAAATCCAGTGATATATTAACAAGCATGTATTTTATGGGGAGAATAAATATTCAAGCTTGATTGTTAGGTTTTGCTTGTGTTGTGTTTTTGTTTTGTTTTGGTTTGTCGGTCTGTGTGTAGGGATTTTACCTGGTAGGACAGAGAACAGCAGGGAGAGAAGATAAAGGAAATTAGTTTGAAGAGAGTGCAACATCTCCTTGGTTCACGACCAGTCTCAAACTCATCATTTTAAACCAATTTCTTTCCCCAAGGATCATACTGAAATATATTAAAAGGGCACAGAGGGGCAAAAACTCTCCTATTTCAGAGAAGAATTTTTTAATGATTTAGTCATTATGAGAAAAAAGTCATTATGATTAAGTGTCATGAGTGCTGCCATCTTTAGTTAGCTTTAACTCAGTTAGCATCATGTCTTACTCCAGTTCTATTTTACAAATGGAGGAAAGTAGGTAAATCCAAAATCCATTAGGGCTGTCAGAGCAGTGGTTACAGAAATGCTTTCCAGAATTAGTTTCCTCTTGCTTTTTATAAAGGTCTCTCTTTACATGTATATTTAAAATGGATTCTACATTACAGATACATTTTCTTCAAAATTACTGAAAAAGAGACCCTGTTACGTTCCTGTAAGTTTGATCTCCATGGCTTAATCTGAGCTCTGCAGTAACATTATTTGGGCAATTGTTTTTCTGTGGTCTTACAACACACTAATATCACTACAGGAGGATAAAATGAATGAAAATACTAGAAGCCTGCCTTTGAAGTTGTTCTAAGCATCAGGACTTGAAAATCACCCAGGACAAAAGATTGTGCTATTAATGACGAACAATAACAAATATTCAGTAGCAACAGGCACTGAAAAAAATTAGTTAAGAGACTATGAAATACACTTGTACTGGCTGATGTATCACAGGTCTATAATGCATAAACCAATAGGAATTGCCAGAATATTAGAAAAGCAAGGGTTAACACCCAGAAACAATACAGAAGTCCAAAACTGATGACTGTTTACTACTCAGACTGGCTATGGACTTTAAGGGATTGATAATGAATAGAGCCAGTGACTATGGTCAGTAAGACTGGCCTGTAGAAAAACACGCCCTTTTTTCTCCACCTCACTATCTATGTAACAGCTGGGAGGAAAACTGCAGATTTTCACTGCCCAAGAGGATTTTCTCTGTTTGAAAACTTTCAACACTGAAAAGTAAGGAAAAAACTAGGTGGAATATATATTGTGGTATGTACGAAGATGAAAGAAAGAAAGAAAGCTGAAAGGCTGTGAGTAGGTTCAAGGCAATAGGAAAAGGAAGTAAGGGGGCAAGTGGGGCAAGATGTTGATACAGCGAGGAGGAAATGTTTGGAACAAACAAGGAAGAGATGCTTTAAAACTGCTTTCATATCTGATCTATTCAGGGTCTGTAGGGATTCCAAGTTCAGGTTCAACCCCGAGCTTTTCTCATGGATGTTCATGCACTCTGTGTGTGAAGGAATTTGTTACACCAAACACCTGGTTTGATGCCTGGCACATAGAATTACATTGGCAATTTTTATAGATTTTTTTTCATATTTCCATTCACTGGAAGAAAATGTATTTTTACTGAGTCAACTTATCACAGAATGTGTTTAATTAAAAGCTTATTAAAGATGATCTGTAGTAGTAAGCAATAATAAAACAACACAATTCCAATTTCCATCATATATAATGTTAAAATAATTAAATGTTAATTAATGTTAAAATAACACCTGTATATATGTGCTAGGGGTCCTTACATTTTCTGTGTTGGCTAACTATCACTGTATCTGTAGCTTCCTAATCCTCTTCACCAAAGCACCTTTGGAAACAGTTATGAGAGATTTTTCTATAAAATTCAATGTTTAAACATTCTTTTTTCTGCAGGTAAGAATTGTCATTTTCAGGCTTTTTAAAAATACGTTTATATTAAACAGTTCCCTTAAAATGTATTAAAGGATAATTTATTATTAATTGATGGCATCCTGTCCTTTGGCAAAAGAAGAGCTTCTAGACGTGTTCTAGCTGATATGTTGTAAATAGAATTAGTGACGTCATGCAGCATCCATTTCTCTGAAGTGCAGGATGCATCATCTCTGATATCTATGCGAAAAATAAATTTAAATGCAGTTGTCTTTGACATAAAGAGTAGAATGAGAACTATTTTAGCCAGTGCTTCTGCAATGGCAATGGTAGGTACACTGCAAAATGGACAAGAGAATAAATAACTTTAAAGTCTATCAAAATATGTTTTAATTTTGAGATTAAAGAAGCAAAGAAATGGCCAGCAGTTTTCCTATCTCAGAAGATCCTGCTTTGACCCAGCCATAAATGCATCTTCTTACTAATCTTCATCCACTTTTATTTTACTTTATGATACTTTCTTTTAAAATCAGTCATGTTTTGGAAAAATATGTACAGCTTGAGAAAAATCCTGGCTGAAATATGGTATTAATGCTCTTTCTAACAACCAATGCATTAGTTATACCAGCAAGCTGGAGATCAAATGAAACCTCCTAGGGTTCTGCAGAAAATCCACAAAATACTCTCACACAATGGTGATCATTATTTCTGAAAACTCGTGGCTACCCTATAAACTAACAGTCATTTCACTGCCACTAAGGCCATCTCTCAATCAGAGAAGAAGGACATGTCCACAAAAGTCTTGCTGAGGACAGATTTCAGTCAGTGATCTCAACATAAGAGAATGTTGTCCTGCTGCACAGCATCACAAAGCCATAGGAGATGCTGAGATGTTGCAGGGCTGCTGGCTGTAGTTCCTGCACTAGGTCATGATCCACCATCATCACAATTTCCTTAGAAATTTACAGTGGCTGACCTTTTCCAGGGCAGAAGAAAACAGAGAAGAAATTGAAGTAAGCTAATATTTTTTTTTCTCCATGGCTCAATTATCTTATTTCTCCTCTAACTGCTGAACAGTGGACACAGATACTTACAGTCATATCTGTGGCCCTGAAGTCTGTATCTATTCCTTGAGGAGCATGATAATAACTACAAAGTGGTGCCCAGCTACTAAAGGTGTGTTAGTAAAAGGCACTGATCAGTACCACATGTAAAGAAATGTCAAGGTCCTCTGGGAGAGCATCTGCATCTGGAAAATTTTAGATGCCAACTAGGGATGAAGAAGGATAAATGTAGACTAAATCTGTCTTTTTCTTTGGCATTTATGATAAAAGTAGCTGAGTCAGGATTGCAATGCTGACATTCAGAAGGGAGAACAGTTTCTTCTGCAGCAGATGAAGGTAGGGTGATCATAGGAATCAGTGTGTTCCTGGGATTTCTCATGTAAAGCTTCAGATTCAATTAAATTGAAAATGTAAAATCTAGGAATACTGAAAATTCAGTAACATTCAAATATCGAAACAGAGATGACATTTTGGAAACCAAATGCGGTTTCCCTGAAAACTGCAAGGAAAAATATTTTAGAGTAGACCTAACCCCTTGCTATTTGTAGTTACAAAATAATAGGAAACAGGTAATTTTTCACTTCTTTCTCACCGTGCCTTGATGGATGTCACTCAAAAACATATCACTGTTTGGACTGGATTCACTCTGCATTTCATGTTTGCATTTGAATTTAGGTCTGTCACAACTGATAAAGAGTGATAAATGTGACATTACTGAGTCTAAAGATCATTAAATGTCAGCTCATGCACTGGCAGCAAAATGGCTGGCAGAAAGTCAATGATGCAGGAACTGTATGGAGTGTGAAGAGCGGAGATGGATCTAGGGCAGCAGGGAGTCATGCAAGCTGTGAGCAATCAATCAATCATTTTATGCTGAGGGAGAACAAAATGAGATGCAAAGGGAGTTCATTGTGTACAGGTAGAGAGAAAAACTTGTTTATAAGTGTTTCGATTCACGTCTGTGTGCATTTAGTAACCATAAAGAAAAATAATAGGTCAGTAAAAAACATTCATTGTACTCCAGCTGATTTCTTTTGATAATTCATCTAAAAATTTATATTCTTCTGCGTGTATCAAAAATAATTTATTTATCCATTTATCTTATTTATCTGTTGCTAGAGCCTGGATAGTTTATTATTTCCTAACTTTTGTGTAGTATCATAACCTGCAAAAACTTGTGTAAATAACATAATTGGCTTCTGACTTAGAAAGAAAACAGTAAAAACCTCCAGCAAAACAAAAACCAGCACATACATGGAATCCTTTTCTGTAAGAGCATCTATAAGTAAATGTATGCCAACTGACTTAATTTTTCTTTCATAAACTTAAATAACATAAAAACAATATGGCACAATTTTAACTTTCCTTTTCTTGAAGAATAAATCAAGAGCAGATCAATTCGAATTTCTGGAGTATCAATTTGGATTTCTGGAGTATGCCAACAGGAAAGCTGCACAAACTTGATGTAACCACTTTTGTCTGTAAAGATTACCTAGTTCGATTCTGAAAGTTGCTCTTTGAGTAACAAAATGCTAATAGTCTTCTAAAAGAAAGATATTGCTCTCTTCAACTTTCTACAATTCCAATCAAGACTGAGACTCTTTTGAAAATTCTAGGAAAATAGCTTTTCAATTGGAAAATGTTTTTCTTTTTTTTTTTTAAAAGCAAATAAAAAGCAGTCCTTTCAAATCACTGTAAACTGTCTGTAGCATTTAGTATCTCCTATATAATTTCTTTGTTGGCTTATAAATATACACTATTAATCTAAATACAGTCACAAATGCAGAAGTTGAACTCCATGTATTTGCCTTATGGAAAAATGAGAAAAAAATCTTGGCTATGTTTTGAGCACATAAAAGAGGTGATCTGAGTTGAAGCTCAGTGTTTAAGCAACATTAGAATAGTACTAAATGAACAAGACTGTGTGTAGTGAATATGACTCATTAAATACATCTCTCCTTACAAGTCATTCAGACCTTACACTTTAATAAACATCTTTTACTAACATTCCAAGAATATTTAGATCTGAGACAATGTCGAGAGTGTATATTACAGATTTCTTTTAACATTGTTAACAAAAAGATGCCCAGGGCATCTCCCCTCGCATGGATGGGGAGCTGCAGTGACAGTGCAGTCTGCTTCCTAGCCAAAGCAGACTCGAAGTCCTGCTTGTTCGGTGCCTGCTTTTCACAGACTGTAACATTTGAAATGTCACATTTTTCAGAGTCATTACATCCTGTTACACAGACATCTTTCCAGAATTCACACCTCTTTGTCACCGGAGTCATCCCTGTAGTAAAATTAGAAGTACTTGAGTACACTGAAAAAGTGACAAGGGATATGGACATAGACAGTAATTACTGAATATGAAGTTGCCCCTAGTTCTTCTCTCAAACAGTTAAGACAGGTATCAACTACGCAGTTAAGCTCCAATCTTTCTTACCTGAGTGAACTACAAGGAAACAATGAAAAGAAAAGGACAAAGAGTAAGAATCTGAAGACTGATTTATCTTTCAATACTCTTAATTTAATAGTTTGAAAAATGAAGAACCTTTGCCATGTGCAAAGGTAAATTAGACAATAACCAAATGTGAACAATCTGTATTTGTGGTTGTTTTGTCTGGAGTAGAGATAATTTTCTTTATGGTAGCTGGTATGGGGCTGTGTTTTTGATTTGTGCTGAAAACAAGTGTTGATAACACAGGGAAGGTTCTGTTACGCCTGAGCAGTGCTTGCACAGAGTCAAGGCCTTTTCTGTGTCTCACCCCATCCCACCAGTGAGGAGGCTAAGGAGGCACAAGGAGTTGGGAGGGGAGGGGACACAGCCAGAACAGCCAGCCCCAAGTGACAAAGGGACATTCCATACCACATGGTGTCATGCTCAGTATTTAGACATGAGGGAAGAAGAAGGAAGGGGGAAACATTCGTAGTGATGGCGTCTGTCTTCCCAAGTCATCACTATGCATGACAGATCTCTGCTCTCCTGGGGATGGCTGAACACCTGCGTGCCCATGGGAATTGGTAAACAGATTCCGTGTGTTGTTTTCCTTGCATGCACAGCCTTTATCTATTAAGCTGTCCTTATCTCAACCCATGTGTTTTCTCACTTTTACTCTTCAGATTCTCTCCCTCTTCCCTCAGGTGAGAGTGAGCAGGTGACTGTGTGGAGCTTAGTTCCTGGCTGGGCAACTAATATTTTTAACCTCAACAATATTGAAAGATAATTAGGTAAGTCAAGCAACTAGCAGCTATGAAGTACCAAAGTGTGACTTCCTTTTACATTTAATGTATAACTATATATCACAATGCGAAGACAAGGAATAACCAATAATAAACTCCTGAGATCTTTATTAACGTGACATCTCTTGATGAAATGCACACAGCAGGGAACCAAGGCTAAATTACAATACAGAAGAACAATAGAAAGATGATGTAAATATGTAGAAACAAAAATAAGAATAGCTAAGGCGCAAAAGGAATTGTTATAAAAAATGGACATAACAGACACTGAGTCTTAAGCTAGTCCAGTATACACAGCCAGGATCCCATATTTGAAAAAGATGCTGACTTTCTCCAGCTTATCCACAAGAAAGTCAGGAGAGTTTCAAAAGCAAAGAAAACATGAAAGTTTTCTAGGAAAAAAGAATTAATGAATTAAGGCTGATTTAATCCTGAAAAGTCTGAAGTCAAAATATTTTAAGAGTCTTCAAACACATGAAAATTGCTTTAAAGAGGATAGAAAAACTTTCAAAGAAAGTGTTGTGAGGAGATTTGGGTCAGCAATCACAAAAAAACCTTAACAGATAGATAAACCTGGAAAGAGGTTGCCTAGGGGAGTCCAGAAACTCCAATAATGTGAATTTTACGAAACAGTTGGATGGAAAGGGAAAGAATGACTCAGTGTCATGGTTTGACACTGGCTAAGTGCCAGGCACCCAGGAAAAAACTATTCACTTATTTTCTTCTGCTATAGCTAAGCAGAGGAGGGGGAATTGAAAACTTCATAAGGATTAAGGGAAAAACACTTTAAGGTAAAACAGGTTCAAAATTTAAACAGTATAAAGAAAATTTATTATTAACAGAACTAAGAGTAAAAAGGGTAATGAGAACTAAAACAAACCTTTAGAACACCTTTCCTTCCCAGTCTCTCCCTCTTTCCACTGACCATGCAAGAAGACAAAACATGGGGTTTTGGTCAGTCTTTCACTTTTTAAAAATCTTTCTTCAGTATGCTTAAGGAAAAGAGTTTCTTTCTTCTGCTGTGCCATGGGATCCTTCCCACAGAAGGTAGTTCTCTGCAAACTTTTCCAGCGTGGTTTTAACTTTCACAAACAGCAGCCTGCCCGACCTGCTGTGAGTCCCTCCCATGGGCCAAGCAGTCTTCCCACAGCTGCCTAGCGTGGGTCATTTTAGTTCATAGGGTTTAGTCTTTTAGGGATGAGCTATTCTAGTTTGGAAGCAAGGGTCCTCTCTCTGTTGGAGTTCCTCACTAGATTACAGCTTTTCAGTATCCGCACGCTCCAGCATGAGCACTATTCCTCACGGGCTGTGCGTGGATCTCTGCACCCCCTCCATGCACCTCAGGAATTACAGGGAAACAGTTTGCTGTATCATAGTCCTCACCATGGCTTGCAGAAGAATCTCAGCCCCGGCGCTTGAAGCACTTCTTCCCTCTCCTTCTTTTCACTGACCTTGGTGCCACCATGTCGGTTCTCTTCACGTGTCCTCACTTTTCCCTTTTCTCTGACTTGGAAGAAAGTTGGTGTCTGTAGGATCGTTGTTCCCAAGTTCTATCAATTGGAAAGTTCTTACAGAGCTTCACAGTGCTGAACAGCTTGATCTTGTCTGTGCTCTGTGTTGGGGAATTGTTCACTGTGTTTTCGTTGCTGGCCACATGGTCCCTGCTAGCACCACACGGGAGGTCCCAGCCTCAGGAGGGCCCCGGCCACGTGGCCCCTGGCAGCCCCTGCCGGGATGGGCCCTGGTGACCACCTCACCATCCCTTGGGAGAAGGCGGCAAGCTTGCCTTCCTTTTTCCTATCTTAAATATGTCATCACTGAGGCATTACCACCTTCTCTAATTGGGCCAGCCAGTATGTCCATCATCAGAGCTTTCAGGGATTGGCTCTGCTGGACAGAGGGGAGTTTTGAGGAGCTTCTCTCTCAGAAGCAGCCTCTGTGTCTTCCTCCACCCCCACTAAAAGTCCAGGTTGTGTTAAACTAACACACTCAGACATAGTCAATATTGTTCATGGCAAGGGAATGGACTTAATTACCTCTTGGAAAAATACTTAAGCTGTGGCTACATGCAACTAAAATCTGCATCACATACAGGAGACTAAAGGGTGACTTTTTTCCTCCTATTATATAAAATGTATGAACAATATCATTACCTTCCTTACATGCCAAAGGAAAATCGTTGCTTATAGACCACGTGTTGTAATCTTCCATTTTCATTATCTGAACTCAATGAAAAAGCCAAAAGCTAATTTTAAATTCTCAACTATGATGTCAATAGGCTTGTACACTACTAATAAAATATTAAATGTTTTACACAAAGGAAGGAAAACCTCCGAGAATCTCAGCTCTTGGAGCTATAATATGTTGGATGAACAACAGAAGCAAGACACTTATCTATTAGAAAACTATAACTAGGGTTAAATCAGAAACTCACAAAAAAAAAAAATCTATCTTTTATGAAGAAATCAAGATTCAATCCTTACTCACAACTGAAGTCCTGTAGAAAAGTACAGAATAAAAATGTAATATTGATTCTCTTTATGCTTTTGTTAATATGTATTAGGAAGATGGAAAGGGAGGGTAAAGCAAAAATAAAATTTAACTTAACAGTTAACTGGTTTTGACTGGTTAAATAAGTTTGTAGTGATATTTTTCCTCTTGTGGAGAAACAGAACTATTGACCTCCACAACTGTGAAAAGGTTATTTTTAAAGTTTTCATAAATTTCAGCAAGTGTTTGCTCCCTCTGTTGTCACAACATCCATATGTAATACAATTTATTTTACCCAGGAATTTTCTCTGAGGTCTTCCTTCTCAGAAATGAGCACCTGTTCAAGATAACTTATTGGAGAATAGAAATGCCTGTTCCCGTGTTCTCATTCCAAAAGGATTTGCTTAATTCATTGAGATCATTCAATGTTTTGCTAAAAAGTCCAAAGAATTGTCTGCCTTGCCTCCATTTATTTTTGGGATGAAATATTATTTCTTTTTTTGATGATAGGAGTTTATTTCTGCCTTGTGCTATCAAGCCTGGTTATGTACAGAAGTCATTAATCATGAGCCTTGTTGCTAAAACCCATGAAGCTCAGTTTATCTGCACAAGCTGACACTTTTGAGTGTCAAACCCTCCTCCCAAACCAATCAGTACTCTCATTTGCAAAACTCGTCCCATAAGATTTCTTCGTTTTCATTGATTTTGCAGTTATTCAGTTGTCAGTGTACATTGTTGATCATAGAACTGCCAAGAGGGAAGGCTGTTGGCTGAAGGAAGGAAAAGGAATGGCATTTTTATACATGCTACCTAAGTTACATTTAAGGAGTGAGGATTTTCCTCTCTCTGGTACTTGAAAGAAGTTGCACTGCAGTTCATATAAGACTTGTGCTCTGTGTTTTACACCTACCCAGATGAATATTAATATGAGACACTGGGGGGAAAGTTAGGAAAGTTTCTTGTAAGCCTGGGATAGTAATTTTTTTCAATACAAAAACAACAACAAAAAAGGATCACTGGTTTTCATTTTAAAGGGAATGTATCACTTCTGCTCAGTGTAGCAAGCAGAAAGTTTCAAAGAAAACATGCACTTCCCGACAAGCACAAACTGTGAAATGCATTAGAAAATAAAGGTTTTAATGTCAATTATCATTAAAAACCTTATTTTCAAAAACACTTCACAGTTTAGTCATGCTGAGAAGTGCTTCTCATCTTTGAAATTTTCAGCCTGCTACACTGAGCAAAATGGGTGCAATTTTCTTTTAATTGTTTTGAACACCATGTGTGAAAGAACATGACAGAATGCAAATTGCTTCTACAAGATGTAAGAGGCAAATAAGTTGTCGAATTTTGTGGCATCTCTCTGTGAGCTGAAAGCATGAGACACACTACTTTTTTAGCAATAGGTCAGGAAGGAGTATCTCTCTCCCTTGTTTGCTCTTTCTCTGGTTTTAGTTTGTAATTCAAGACAAGAAACCAAGAGGTTTCATGTTCATAGTGCAGTAACAGTTCTGTCTACAGCAGCAATAGTTGAGACCCTGGGTCAGAACTAAACCAGTCTCACAGCATTTGGGGTCTTTCGAAGTCACCTGTCTGCCTCCCAGCTATGCATACCATAAACACAAACTGCAAAGCAGTCTCTTTTCTTTAGTCTTTCTAGCTGGCCAGGCTGAACTAGGGCAATAAATTATTACGGACTAAGCTCCACCATGCATTAGTCATAATGTGGTACCACACTACTTTACACAACAGGTCAGCATCTCATGCTGATCCTTGTACTGTGAACAGTAGATACTGAGAACTAAAAAATAATAATGAAATGTACTGACTGCCCAGGGTTTTTTTCCCCAGAATATCTGCAGAGCTAAGTATTTCTATTTTACACAGCTATTAGAAACCTCCACATACACACATACTGCAATATCAAAATAGAAGGAGAGCAAACTCAGACTGTCTATGAAATGAGGCAATTAGCAACAATGAAACAAACACTTTCATTCTATCTCATATGACCAATTAGGCACTATTGATGAGGCTAGCAGAAGATGTTTCCCTCTGCAGTACTTCTCTGGCTTTCCCTAGCTAGTTTGTTTTCTGCAGCACTGTGTTATAAGGCACAGAGGTCAGATTTCTCTTTGAAAGCCTCTAATGATCTGACAAAAGTTTTCAGTCGAATTGCAATAGAAATTCCCCCAGGATAATTTGACATTGCATTATTATTGAAATAGTTTCTACAGATATTCCAAAGTCAAATTAATATAATTTTCTTAGGGGTAAGTGCCTTCTGCAATGTGGTTTCTTTGTGCATCATGACAGAACCGTCACACTATTTTCATCAAACTTCTTGTGGTTTAAAAAAAATTTTCTCTTGTTCTATCTTCATCTAGAAAACACAGGTACTCCTGGACATCATTTTGTACTGCAGCTGCAGAGGAAAACTTTAATTTTATGATTCTCAATTCAATTTCTGAGCCTTGCTATGGAGGTTCCATATGAATTTCCATACCTGGTCTCATTTTTACAAAGCTGACTGAAATGAAATAAAGAACAGGATAAACTTGTGAAAAAAAATGCACTGGGCCATAACATAGAGCAGATCTACATATAGCTGGAAATCTTTGTAAGGATGGCTGGAGGCATTCTGAGTCCACCACTATGTCACAGGAAAGGGTTTTCTTCGTATAGCACAACAGCAGGAGGCTGTTTTGAGACAAATGAAAGGGTTGGTCTGCAAAGAGCTGATTAATAAACCTTTTTGTAGAAACCATGAGCACAAGAATGCTGCAGGTATTCTGGAGTGCTCCTTCCCCCTTCTTTTTCTCCTTCTTCTCAAAGAGTAAGAAATGAAACCTATTCTTTTTCTTGTTCTGTGTACATGAAATGAGCTTTATTCTATTATGAAATTGGTCTTCTTTTTTTATTTAAACATGACCATTATTCTTTTAATTTATTTCTTCTCAAGGTGTGTCTAGACTATAAACATTTGAAATCAGGATAGAAGTCTTGCACATTAAACATGAAAAGCAGCTCTGTTCAGCTTAAGCATAAATGATAAAGCTGAAGTTTTTTGCTGGACACTAATATTGAAGAACTTTTTCTATGATTGTGTGTGAGCAAGCCATGTTTAAGAAAGAGCATAGACAAATCCACACGGCATAGACATTTTGTAATATTCTGTATAGCAAGAGTGGATGAAACATTGTTTCATTGCATGAGTATCATAAAAATAACTGCTTAAAAAAAAAAAAAGAAAAAGGAAAAGTGACCAGGTATCAAACATGCACAATCATGGCTACTTTCTTCCCTCAGCAGTATAAACTGGAAAGATATGTTTTTGTATACCTTGTGTTTTTTCCATTTTAAGTCTCAGTATTTGTAGAAATTTTGAATTTCTGCCATATCAAACATAACTTAAAAAAAATTCCACATTTTGTAATAAAGGTCAACTTTTCTTATTTGAGTCATATTAAAGTTGCTCCTCGGTTCAGACCACAAAACATTCCTTTCTTCCTTCAATCTCACATATTTTCATTACAGTCCAAATAACTGGACATTTCTGTCTGTGATCTGTCTTTTAACTCTTCTAAGAAGAAGAGGAAGTAGAGGAAGTAGTAGAGAATAGTAATATTTCATTTTAAATAAAGTCTTGTGTTCAAGCTAATCAGAAAGGGACATATGTCCTGGAGGCACATCAAGACAAAAATACAGGAAATTGTACTATGGATGAGAGCTAAACTGAGAAAAAAAAAAAAAAAAAAAAAATTGCAGAGCTTTTAAAGCTCCCTATAACCTTGTGTAAGAGGGCTGTTATGTGCCTTTAGGTATTCTTGACATGGTCTTTTTATTGCCCTTTCATACTGTACCCTTGCTGACTCTGAGTACAGTAAGAAAGCAAGAAATTTATGTTTTCTATATATTTTATATTGGACTCTTCACTTCAGCATTTTAAGCCTTATTGAGACTGTTGCTTTTAATAAGAAAAGAGAAAACATAAGAAGACCTCAAAGAAGTAGGCAAAATTTATTCCAAATAAAGTCAGATATCAATATATCACATAATTTTAATTTTGTCATAGAAGTATTACAGATTTTAGCACCTTTGCTTTACAAATAATTAGTTGTAAATAGTGTGTTATTAATCATAATTCCATATAATTTGGAGGTCTTTTTATCATGGGTTGGTTTGCATGGCAATAGGCCTGCTGGTGACAGACAGGACACACCTGTCTCAAAGGGGGAATATTAACACAGCTCGTTGAAAGAGCTTTAAACTAATTTGAAGGGGCAAAAGGATATAACCAGGCTCACCAGAGAGTCTTGATCTGCTGATCTAGGGAAGAGGGGCTGGAAAGCTGCCTGGCAGAGAAGAACCTGGGGGTACTTGCCAACAGATGGCTAAACATGGTCCAGCTTGTGCCCAGGTGGCCAAGAAGGCCAATGGCATCCTGATTTGTATCAGGAATAGTTTGGCCAGCAGAACCAGGGCAGTGATTGTCCTCCCGTACTCCGCACTGGTGAGGCCACACCTCAAGTTCTATGTCGTTTTGAGCTCCTCACCACAAGAAAGACATTGAGGTGCTGGAGCAGATCCAGAGAGGGGGAATGAAGCCAGTGAAGGGTTTGGAGCAAAAGTCTTACGAGGAGCAGCTGAAGGAGTTGAGGTTGTTTAGCCTGGAGAAAAGGAGGCTCAAGGGGGACCTTATCACTCTCTACAACTGCATGAGAGGATGTTGCAGTGAGGTGGGTGTTGGTGTCTTCTCCCAGGTAGGAACAGGCTGCCCAGGGATGTGTTTGAGCCACCATTCCTGGAGGCATGTAAAATATGAGTAGATGTGGTGCTTAGGGACATGGTTTAGTGGTGGACATGGTAGTTCTGGGTTAGTGGCTGGACCAAATGATCTCAGAGATCTTTTCTAACTTAAATGATTTTATGATTCTATGCTTCTACCTATAATTAATCTTAATCACTCACACAAGCATCCGTTGTATTACATATACAGCCAGAAACCAGCTACAACTTTGGCCCATCTTGATACACAAATATGAAAAAAGTCTTACAATACATTGTATAGATGTAAATACCAGTCTCAAATACACCGCAAATAGATATGCTGGGTATTCTAGGTATGGCAACTAAATGTGAGACTTGGGTTTCTGGAACACTGAGAAATGAGTACCTACTGCAAGAGATGTACAAATCCTAAGGTAGGACTAAAATGAATGTGTTCTGTGATACAAACCCTCTGTGACAGAAACTTGCATGTATATCATGCTCTCCAAGAGCAGCATTCTCATTAGTTACCAACACATCTCTGGGTAAGAAGCCTTACAGTGGCCCCCATGCCTTTTATATGGTGAACAAATCATAACTGTTTCAGCTTTTGTAAAGTATGAATTTATAATAAAATTATATGTATGTTTCCTCTAAAGCAGATTTGAGAATGTGTGCTTTAAGAAGAGTGATGAGTCAGTGAAATTTTCAAGATAAAAAAATGCCCTTGGTGGTAAGAAGCTGAGCAGTGCTCCATGTTTCAATTGCTTTGCACATCTTAGAGTGTCCTTCAGTTCAAACACCTCCTTAGATCAGCAAAGGTCTATGCTGTAAGTGACAGCACTGAGCTTCCTATGCATACATGAATTATTCATTTCCTAAATAGATACATTAAAAAGAGAGCTATTTAGAATTTAATGAATATTAATAAGACCATTCACCAACATACCACATATATCTATGCTAAAGAAATCAATATAGAGGTATATTTATTACCAGTGTGCCTGGAAACATACACCACTTTTCCACTAATATCAGAAAAAAAATTCAGTTTCAAGAATAGAGTTACTTAATCTTCAGCATTCTGAAAGCACACAGGGATTTTACTGAATTGAAATCAGAATATTACAGAGAAAGGGACGATTAATAAAGGCCCTATTTGCTTAAACCTTGTGCAAAAATTGGTCTCTAAAGGAAAAGTTAATTTCCTACTAAGTCACATTCATGAAAAGATAAACATTCTAAACTACAGACTGCAAATACAAATATCTACACCACACAGTCAGAACTAGAGTTTCAGTTTATTTTAACGCAATCTTGCATCCCTTACTCTGAAACTGCCTGTCAATCAGACCACAAAAATAGCAAATAATTTAGCAGTAGAGTGATATGCTGAAACCACCAGTGAATGAATTTTAATAGCAATCTCAAACAAAACCTTTAATTTCCTAATCTGCTCTTTTAAAACACTTAGTGGAGTTGAAATTCACTTTTGAATTTGTACAAGTATTTGTGACAACGTCTTCTAGTCGTCATTCAACACTTTAGCATTCTTAAAAAATAAGGTGCAGAAATCCACATTGTAGCACTTATTTTTCTCCTTAGTCAGGCACCATATTTTGAAACACTTCTGCATCCAAAGTAAATTATTACACTAATTAGCACTGGCACAACTTCTCGCAGTCACAAGTTTTTGACCATGAGAGAACACCAACTCAGTTGCACAAGCTTGCTGGAAATTCTGTAGTTTCTCCATTGCAGGTAGATTTGTCCATCAAGAAAATGTTGTGCTTAGGAAGTCTTCTTCCTTGAGCCCTCCCTCCATACCACCCTTATTTTTTTCTCCCCATTCCATTTAAGGCCAGTGACAATATTTTGTCTTTGGGATGAATGCAGTCTACACTTCTACCTCAGATCCACCTTTGGGTTTTCAGGTGTCATAAGAATTCACTGGCTCCATGTCAAGATGATAAGGAATCCTTAAGGTTTTCTGGATTTTTTTTATTACCGTCAGCATGAATTAAAAGAAACTTTTTTCTTGATAGTGACCATTAGACAAGCCAAAATTAGTTGTGTAGCATTAAGGTTACCTCAGACACAATGTGCTAAATAGGGTAATTCAATTGATACATGCACTCTAAGAAATCAATTTGGTTGTGATCTCTGTGATCTGAATGAAGCTGAGTCACCTAGTGCAGAGTAGAAATAGATGGCTGTAATAAAGGTAACTAGGATTTGTATAAGTGGTTTTCATAAAGTGACTCACCTGTCAGCCAAGGCTCAGAACTCACCAAGAAAAGATCACTGAATTAATCAGAAATTTTTACCCCAGATTTCAAAATCTGTGGCAAAGAGGAGAAAAGTTATCAAACAGAAAAGCTAGTACTGCATCAAGGTCAGAGGTATAAGTCTTTCTCAACAAATTATTCTGTCCAAGACCCTGCTGACATTATACATGATAAATGTGAGAAGATTTTTGACAGGATCAAGAGCATTCCAGACGTCATCTAGAAGAGTGTATTTATATCTTTATTGAAGAAAATATGAACCTTTTTTTGAAAAACAAGTTATTAGTTTTAATAATGTCAAGAATCAGGTAGAGTAGGTGTCCTGCAATTTGAACTCAGTTGTTTCCTAAATCTACCCACTTATAACCCTTATTATCTTTTGCAAATCTCTTTATACTATGTTATAATCCTGCATTTGGCCCCCTGTCAAAAAAGTGCTGCTTAAGCATCTGCAGTTTAAAATCCCTCTCCCCTTTGCCTCATTTCTGATAAGAAGAAAAAACAAATCTCTAGTTTCATGTTTAGAGGGTTTTATTTCCTTGCTCTACCAGCTCAACTCTAGCTGAATGCAAGGACTGATGTGGTTTCAAAGTCATCTACTATAGTCAGATCTGGCAAGAGGAGTGACGGTCCCTTAAACACTGCTTCCTTCTGTTCTCCCAGGTTTGGCGACATGAACTAAAGTGGATTCTTCATTGGCCAGTTATACCAGTCTTTGGTTCCTCCAAGTCTAGCATTAGCTCTATGTAGAAGAGCTGTAACAGCACAGCTTTGGCCAGCTGAAGTCCTCAAGGTGCTGTATGCTTATAAATATAAAGTGTTAATTACATTTCTTTTATAATAATAAAGCATTCAATTTTGGAGTTTAAAAATCCCCCATGGAAAACATTGCTATTTCATTTAATCCAGAGTGCCTAGAGGAGATTCCATTTGCTTCTCTCATTTACATTAAACACTTATACTAGAAATCCATGGGGAATTTCTGTTACACAGAATGTTGGAGTATGCAGTTTTTCCAAATATATCGGATGAAATGAAACACAAAAATATATGAATGATTTATACTAATATATATGGGGACTGTTCATTTAATAGGCAGACATATGTTTTTCTGTCACTAAAGGATTTAAAAGCTCTCAGTTTAAGTACATCTAATGTAAAGCTAAAAAAATATTCATTAGCGCTAGTGCCTTTTTTTTGATAGAAGTTCTGTTTTCCCTGTCTGAAGTGATTGAAGTAGTATGAATACATGTTCTTGTCTTGAAATGTCCACTTAAGAAACATACTCTATTGACTGTTATGCAAGAGCTATGAACAAGTTAATTTTCCTTGGCCTAAAACATTTCCATCATTTTCATCTATTTAAAAACTGATTCTAGCTATGACCAAGAAATCTGGTTCCTCGTTAGCGTATTCCCGCCAACCATTGCCTTTCATCCTAAGAAAATCATCAGTTACTCTGGGACTCCAGTTGGATTCTTACTGCACTAGAGAGATAATTGGTGTCCTTTCGGAAAATCATGGATAGCTCATACTCTTTGCTTATAACTTGCATGTTTTGCATCTTTTTGCAAGATGTTTTGCGTATTCCATTAGAAAAAAAATATTCTAAGAATAGTTTCCTAGATCTCATGGTGATTGTGGTTCTTCTACCTCAACTACATTTTCACGTAGAGGGATCAAGGCAAGTGAATCAGAAAATCATATATTGCATTCTAGGTAGGACGTTATAAGTGCTTCTAATAAGGTATATATAAGACAAAAGATTTTGTGCCTGGTTCCTCTATGTGGAATCCAAACTCATCTGCTAGATGCTCATGTTCATGCATTGCTGGATCCCAAATTAACAGAAGAGAATTTCCCTCCATTATCAATCTATTTGGATACTTTAAAATTTTGAAAATTTATAGAATCTAAACAAGGGACAGAAGTACCATCAGGGAGACAGGTATACTGTGCCTCTGAATCTTAGAAAGCATGGAGGGGTCTTTTTAGAAATCAGTTGGAAAGCATCGAAGTTGATGTGTGGGGTCTTGCCCCAGTATGATCTTGGTATCATCTTGTTATTTGTAATGTTGATCAAGATCCTTGCTAAGGCATGCAGTTTCTCTGAGGTGGCTCTGGTGATAAAGTTTCTTTTCCAGGCATACCAGTATGGAGGAAATAGTATCCAGTAAGTCTGTCCTTTGAATATAACTAGGATTTTGCAGGGTACATAGTCATGGTACCTCAGAAGTGTTCCTAGGCTTTATAATTTTGCTTTGCCTCTAAATAACTTAAACAGGACCTAAATCACAGTGCACTGTATGAAATATTTTCTTTAAAGTTTCCCGAAATGGTTATTCCACTGCCTCTCCAAATAGCCTAGAGAATTCTACTGTGGTCTCAGAAATAACTAAAATCCTGTGACGTGTCTGTTTTTTATGCATCTGAAGAAATATGGAAGTGAATGTTATTCAGGCAACAGCTGCAATTCAACAGGAATGATGTTTGCTGTAGAGTGAATAGGGCTGCTCAGAAATGTGGAGAGCACTGCCTCCAGTCTTGTAAGTATATGTAAAGAACACGGGAACCCAGTTAGGCTTCGGACACTATTCAAACAGGTGTATTTGCAACCTTTAAGTAAACTGGTGTGAAAGGAAAACTTTGTTGATAGAAATGGTATTTTGTGGAAGAACAGGAACAGACTGCCAGAGTTCATGTTCATGATAAATCAGGACATGAATAACAGAAAAAGATGACAGAGACTTTTCATTCATTAACCCTCAGTAGCAGCCTCAATACGGTAAAGCTCCTCCTTTAGTTATCACTGTCCCCAAAAGACTGAAAATCAACTGTATAAAACCCAAGTACTCCCACTTTGATTGATTTAAGAAATTTATCTTTGTTTTATGAAGATGATCATAAACAGCACAAAGGGAAAAAGACTGCTCTGCAATGAACTCTAAGCTCCTTTACACTGCAAGAAGCCTCCTTGTGTGGGACCATTTCTATGGTGGTATCACCCATGCTTCAGTCTTTTCAGTCAAGTCAAGCAATGTTGACTGAAAATCTCAGATACATCACACTGTCAGAAAAGGAGCAGTGATCAGTTTGAGCACACTTTGTACATGTGCTTGGATTGTGCTCATTTGGTGTAGAGTTCCATATGTGTCTTGCTAAAGGGGTAACTTGCTAAAGTACAATGTGGAAATGTGGCAGTGCTTGCCATGCAGCTGCAGAGTTCAGCAAACTCCTTGTGCATTATAAGGATCTAGACTAGCACTTTTTATGTGACTCACAAGGTGGATTTCATTCATACTGCTTCTACTTTTCTTTGTACTTTTTGCTTCAGGAAGATTTGACATTTTAATATCTTTTACAGAAATAAAGTATCTATACCTGGCAGTTATTAAAATATACATTTTACAGAATAAACTGTAACCTCCTTGTTAATGTGGTTTAAAGCTTTCAAATCTTACTGCAAAAGTCTTTTAAACAAATCAAATATTAATGCTTAATAAGAGGTAAGAAAATACTGAAAATTGCAAAGTTTAATTTTTAAAAAATATGAAGTGTTAAAACCTAATTGCTATAAAATATTCATGGTTAAATTATTAAAATCATTATTAAACCCCAAATGCCTAAGTCATCAATTCACAGGCTCTGTGCAACAGAACTTCACCAACTATATTTTTTTTCTGAAGGTCCAGTGATTGCATAGCTCCTGTTGACTCGGCTCACACACCTGCTACAGGACATGGGTCAGTCTGGTCTCAAGCTATCAGTTGCTTAGTTCACATGAAGTTACACCCAGACTTACATCCTGTCTGTCGAGAACAGCACAGATATGACCTTAAGGTACCAGAGAATCCATATTTCTTTCCCGAGTAGTTTCACAAGAAGCGGTGTATGGAGCATAAATGAATCCCATTTATCTGGTCAGGCCTTCTGACAGCTGCTTCCACTTTCTCGTAATCTATATTACTTTTGAAATAGCTGCAATGAACCATTATCCCACAGATTGGCAACACTTTGTTTTCTGAAAGTGATATAAAAAAGCAGCAGGAAGGTTACCTTTTGAATCCAGCTCTTTGACTGAAAAATAGCAAAAGCTTATAAAGCAAATTCCAAAAATAAATGCAGAACTCCCAACATAGCTCTCTATCGATTTTCAAGTATTGTCCGGTTCAATTTAATGCAAACTCAAGGGACCTGTGGATGTCATTTTTATATTTTGGTAGCATGAATCTTTTCCAGTAACAATGCAATGCATTACAGGCTGCATCAAGCATCAGCTACCTTATTATCCAGCAGACAGATACATCATTCTGTGATTTAAGAATTGGAGGTTATTAACAGGATAAGGAGAGTTAATAAAGGTATGAATATGTTTTCCTTGCTTATCATAATGAAAACTTTTGCTGAAAAAGCAGTGGGAGAACAGAGCAAGATTTCTTTTTCTAGGCCCCAGATTTTTAGAGGGAAAAAAAAGATGGAAAGAAACATCTCTCGGCATCATTATCTTTGAGATGTCTGTCATATGACAATTTTTACAGTGACACATTAGCACAGAGCAGTATTTGCAGTCTTCCTGCATAGTGCTCATTAAACTTTAATGAAACACTATTTCCAAAATTCACTGCCAAATGCACTTATCCTACAAATGTCACTATCAGCAATTTTACATACACTTCTGGCAGAGGAAAAAATTGTAGGTCCCCTACTTTTTCTTTTTAATACCTGAGAAAGGTCAGCTACCATATAGCCTTTCTCTGAGTACTCCAGGTCACTTGGACTTGATTCTACCTTTTCTGCCCTTGTTTCTGCCAAAATACTTCTATCACTTAAGATGGTTTTATCAAATTGAAAATGAGCTGGAGTAACTATCATGGCAATCTCTACCATAGGGTCCAGTAAGTACTTCAGCACCCTTAGTTATGGAAGAGATGGATTAAGTGTAGATTTTTTTAGCAAAATAACAAACTTGATGCATAACACCATGATAACTTTTTTAAAAAATATTTTGAAGTGATCCTGTCACTTTCCATTCATTGTGCATGCAGAAGTTTGAGCAAAGAAATTTAGCAGACAATATTAGAACAAATATAGACAGAAAAACCAGGGCTTTTCATGACAAAAGGGTAGGGAAATTATGCTTTAGTTAACATTAGCCTATCCTCTGTGATAACCTAAAGCACCTAGTATTTATAAATGCTCATTCATCAAAAGAAACAACAAAAGTCAGAAGGTTTGCAAATAATCAGAAAATTACACAGTGGATGGAAATTGGTATACTAGTTCCTGACCAACTATGTAATCACATGGCAGTAGGTTTTGAATAAAGGGGTAGTGTGAAAAGGAAGAAAGAAAGTAAGAGGAAGAAATGAATTAAAGAACAAAAAGAGGAAAAGAAAAAAAGAGAGAGGAAAATGAGAAAGTGTTCACTAGTCCTGGTTCCTGCATAAATCCAGCTGAGAGGATGTCAGTCCTGGTTTCACCATCAATCCAGCTGCTAAGTATTGGTCCATCTGCATCAGTCCAGCTGATGAGATGCCCAGGGTCCAGGGGATGCTGTCCAGGCTTGGGAGGGTGTACCTTTATGTGGGCAGTAGTTATAATTTGCAGTCTGTTCTTTCAGACCTGTCTGGAAATGGGTTGAAGGGCTTCTGGGGTCTTTGGTGGTCTCAATCTCACTCTGTAGTCCATGCCCACTTCCTGCCACTCATTCCTGCACTTATGCTGTGCTGTGACTCATTTCTGCATTATCTTTATATCCAGATGGGATCTACAGAGAATCCTACCAGTTCAATACCACAATAATACTAATTTTTGCATTTGTTCAGATTTACTTGCAGATATAAAATGTGTGGCTGTCATGCTGTGTTAGGAATGGTAGATAGGGAATCAAAAACCGGTTCTGTTCAGTGGCATTTTTGGCAACTGTATTTGGTTCTGATCTTTCAGTATGTTATCTCTGAGGAAGGGCAATGGCTACAAATTTTGCTCAGAGCAGAAAGACCAGTGTAGATGATAGTGCCCATGAGCCCTCAACTCCCTATGAGCAGGGTATGACTATTCAAATGGTCACCTTTTGTTACTTAGGAACAATAATATATGGATTTCTTTTTTTCTTCTACTGTGTTAGTTTGAAAAACAGAACTGCATGCTGTTAGTTCAAGTTAAACACTAGCGAATTTCTATTCCTTTCTGCTTCCAATGAGTTGCAAGCAGAATTTTGTCACTGGAACCTAACATCCCTTTTCATTCAATTCTTTTGTTTTGTTCAGTGTCATTTCTTTGACAGTTTTTGGTTTTGCCCTTATTACCTTGTGAGTTTTGAATACTGAAGTGCACTGAAGGCACTAAATGTGCTGGTTTTCCTAATTTTTCTTCATTTTCTTCATTTAAATGTCATCTGCATTAGAAAAGATGCTTATGATTCTTCAGCACTTTTCTACCTTCAGTACTTTTCATTACCTTGCTCAGCATAAATTAACAGCAGAAGCAGCATCATTTTGATGAAGTCCCTGATGCCACGCATGCTGCAGTAACAATTGTTTTGCTGACTCCTTGGACAAATAAATAGAACAATCTCTTAACATATCCTGATCGTCCTTTGTAGAGCAGAATGTCTCCTATAATTGCTACTAGATCTGCTATTCTAATCCACTTAATCACTATGAATTTCATAATTTAAATCTAGTCCTTGGTGTGCATTTCCATGTATTAGAAATACAGATTGATATAAGAAACATTTCTAATGTATGGACTTTTTTTTCAAAAGTAGGATGTGAGAAGAGCTAACTGCTTCTTACCATCTCACAGTGTTCAAAAATGATGCCAACGAAACCATAGTAGATCACGTTCTCAATCAAAAATGAAATATGTAGTTGCAGAGTGTGTAGTGTAAGACACAAAGACACTAAAATGAAAAGATACAATTTCAAGTAAGCTTCTAATGTTTACCAACCGTAAGTATATTTTAAGAAAATCCTACTGCTTTTCATTTTTATCCTGTAAAATATCCCACTGCCACATTCCTTCTACCACAAAAAAATTAAACACCTCTATCACTTAGCATATGTTCTTCAAACTGAAAATTTATTTAAAAGAATAAATACCAAAATGAAGTAGAAATTCATGCTGAGACTTTGGTGAGAAAGGATAGCAAGTAATTTGGACACAACTATCATCATTTACATTCATCCCTAGCTCCATGATTGTGTAGAACTTAGGTTTACCTCTACTTTAACATAATTCATACACTCCTTTAAACTCTCCAGACAAAATTGAGAGATACCCTCTAAGGAAGCAATGAATACAAAATTGGAATGAGACTTAAGTAGTTAGAGATTACTAAATTACCTTGAAAATAAAAAATCTCATCATTAGGTACAAGTACAGGCATACTCTTTGATTAGTATTGTCCAAACACCAATAAAACAGATTATATTAAGAGAAACAACTCACTCCTGTCTTCATTGTAATTTGTTCTGTTCACAAACAACTCTTACTGAGTTTGTTCTTATAATTAGCACCGTTGTACTTTGTACAAGTACAATTCATTCAGACTTTCTATCAAAAGGAAGAAAACATGACCAGGAAAAAGTGTATTTACTTTTTGTATTCTCTAAAGGTGAATGGTGAAGCCAAACTACTTAAGTATCCCCTCTTTTCTCAGTGATGTATTTATAGATCATTCACAAGACTTCATGTGATGAATTTCCATTATTACTGCACAAATCTTCAGAGATTCATGAGTTGTGTTCTGCTTATTTGACTTCTATACTGAATTGGCTAATAGTTCTTCAGTCTCTTTTCTACCTGCCTCGTGTAATATGAAATACTTTCATGGATCACTTAGGAATTTGGCAAAACAGATATAAATTCTGGCCAGGAGTTTGTTCTAAAATTCC
Source organism: Eulacestoma nigropectus (assembly GCA_013397775.1). NCBI lineage: Eukaryota > Metazoa > Chordata > Aves > Passeriformes > Eulacestoma > Eulacestoma nigropectus. Next base: position 950,477 of record VZTE01003146.1, on the reverse strand, counting down.
TAGAAGCATTTCCTGGGTGACAGACTACTCCACCTGATGTATTAATATGGTATGCTATAGTTCCCTTAGTACTGCTAAACTTCATAAGATCAGAAAATGCACCTCTACATTGGTATTCCTGCTTTTCTCAAGTAGAAGACAAACATTTCTCCTTTTTTTGATCCATTTCTGTTCTTTTTGAAGTACTATTTTTTGTATGTTTAATAACTATTTAGAGAGGAGAACAGCAGAATTATCTCATTAATTTTTAAATCAGAATGGAAACTGAAAGAGAAACAGTCAAGTTATTTTCAATCCCTATGTATTTTTCTGAAGTGGTTTATACTGCCTAAATTTTGTTAATTCTGTCCTTTCAGAAATAAAAATTGGTATTCAACCTGGAGACTTAAGTCACAAGTTTCCATAAAAAAGTTAATATGCAAGAATCTGCATCCGTGTACATCTACAGACAGTTTTTAGGGCTTGTTGTATTAAAAGATGCATTAACAATTCATTTATTTTGTCATCTATCCTTAATAAAAAGAAAACCCATGTTACTCCTTTTAATTTTCTCTTCAAGTTGCAGATAATTTTTAAATGGTCTGAAAGGAAAAGGAAAAGACTAACCACACAAAGAAAAAGTTAGGAGTTGTTTTTTTTTTCAGATCAAAATACTAATTAAGGGCAGAATTCACTTCATGTGAACAATTCATAAACTGGATCCAATATTCAGTGGATATAAACTGACACAGCTGAATTGAAGTCCATGGAACAAGAGTGATTTATACTAAGAAGCCACTTTTTTTTTTTTTTTTTTTTTTTAAAAAAAGAAAAAAAATAGGAAAATAATTTTT
>VZTE01003146.1:901910-949637 GCA_013397775.1 Eulacestoma nigropectus | reverse complement strand
TTTTTTTTTTTTTTTTTGTTGAGCAAATGCAAGCAGATAGGAATATAATGTTGAAATATACTTCCCACTATAACAGTGGAAGCATAGTTATATCACAACCCTTTCATTACTGTTATCCTGGATTTGCTCATACTTTTATCTAAGGGAAAACCTGAAGTAAGGCTTACAAAATTGAGGGATTAACAGGAAACAAAGCAGCTATAAAACTTCAGACTTTCATTTGTTCTTCAAATACATGACAGTAGCAATTATACTACAGTGATATGCTTTGTGAAGTTTCATAAAAACGTTGAAAAAGTAGGTTCCATTTTGGACATGAAACATACAAGTGTTGAATTATCCTTCATCTTCTGCCTCCAGGTAACTCTTACAATTTCTGGTGGCTAACTCTGTGTCTGAAATGTATTACAAGATATAAGGTAAATGTACTTATGGATACAATTTTACAGTGACATTCTTTGGCATGCCTTTCATCTCAGAGGCTTTTAATTTGCCTGTTTGACCTTTGACAAAAAACACTGCAGTTAAAACTACCAACCATGACTACACAGAGGGATAAATTTGGCAGCTACTAGATTCATAAGCATGCAGATCAACCATTCATGGTCACACAGTAGATGTTTAGAAGATCATGTTTATGGATTTATTCTGCAAGCAGAAGGAGAGAAAAGATTGCAAAATGGCATTTTCTCATTAAGGCAGTCTATTTGATAGCTGAGTAAAAGGGATGTAGGTCATTCAGAATTCAGAGCAAGTGAAGCAGAGCAAAATCCTTTGCAATCATTTCTTGTGACATGAAATATTATATCTAATGGGTGTTGCTGATACTGGCAGCTACATTCAGGATATATCTCTTCCTAAACTGTGAAGGGAAACTAAAAGGAATAGTAAGATGCCTTGGGTTGAAACATTTGCTTTATCACTGCTGCAGCAAGCCAGTCTGACAAGTTGACATACATAGAAGTACTACTTTAGGAGAAGAGGTGCAGATAGGGAGGAGAAATTATTTTTGCAAAAAGGTACACTCCTCTGAGCACAGCTTTGAATCCAAGTGAGAAAAAAATGCAGAACCAAAAGACCTATGAGACACAGTCCCTAAACTTGTTTCTCAGAAAAACTTTGATACCAGGACTTCTCATCCATTGAATTATCCAAAACAACCTAAGAGTTGAGCCTCTTAGAATGCTACTACAATGACTATGCAGTAATCTCTTCCTTCAAGTGGGATTTCTAGAGTATATTGGTTGCAAACTAATCATAAGTAGTAATTTACTTCTGATTGCATTTTAATAGTAGTTGCATTAGTGCATAAAACCAAACTGCAGACAGACTATGACTTCCCAAATGAAGTAAACGCAAATATTTTCTCTGAAAATTTTCGGAATTTGTAATATAAAGTCAGTGTTACTGTGAGTTACTAAATAATGTCTTTCAAAGTCATTAATGCTAGGACTACCTTCTTTGTTTTGACAATGCAGAACAGCAAAGGAATTCATGCAAGTACTTCTTAATCTTCTATGAAGCAATTTAAAATAAATCTATTTATTCCATTCCTTAGCCATGATAAGACCTTAAATTGAAAAAAAATTCTAACTATCATTTAAAACTCCTTAAACCTTCAAATCCTATTTCTATTTTCTTACCATAAAAAAAAGAAAATAGCTGTCTTTAGGACATATAAATTTCACTGCGAGGTGAAGGCTCATCGACATAGAGTAGGCAAATGAGAGGTGAGTTTTTAATGTGTTCTCAAACTTGTCAGCTTGTCTTTTCAGCATTGATCAACAGGATTTATATGGTCTAGGGATAGAAAAGTCAATTTTAACAAAGCTCCTCATCTCAAATTCTCCAAGCTTCTCCTCAACATTTCCAGTTTTAGTTTGAGAGCTTCATATCTTTTAACTTTTTCATCACCTAAGAAATCCTACCCTCCATACTACAATTCTGAATCTCAGCTACAATATGTAGTAATATTATAAGGTCTTGATTGGGAAATTCTTAAAATTCTATTGATTTGGGGCTGGTGCAGATCATTATTAGGAAAAAAGTATGCAAATAAACTATTGTTTTATTATTTTTCTTGAACTCACACCAAGTTTCAGCTTAGAAGAAATACTTTTGGCCAATTTATAAACTCAATTAGAGATGTCTAATCAAATTGATGAGAAAGATGTGCCACTAGTGACATGGTCTATGGTGAATAAATTACTTTGCTGCTGTAGGCAATACAGGTTCTTCTACTGAAGCTTCCTAATGCAGTCTTAGGCCTAATCTTATTCACACATTAAAATCTATCCTGTTTAATGTAAAATGAGAAAAATCTGTGTTTTGGCAAAGTTTTTGCAAATTATGAAAACATTGAAATTTTCTCATGTTTGATCTTCTCACTGGACAACTGTTCCAATTCCAACATTTGCATGAGCTGGCACTACTTAACAATATGACTTCAATTGCTTCATATGGCCTGAGGTGAATGCTTTAAACTTTCAGATGTGGGGAAAAGGTTATACTGGCTTAAATGTCTGAAATGTGGAGGACTCAGGAATACATCTCAGTGAGCATCTAGCAGAAGTGCTCTCTTGCAGAGCTGAGGAGGGCTGGAGAGGTGTCACAGAAACTGTTTTAACCCAGTGGTTGCAGTGACCATGGGGAAAAGGCGGGGGAGAGTGCAGTGAACGGAGTATAGGATACTCTTGTTTAGCAGATCCTGTGACATGGTTAGCACACTGACCAGCATTTCATTAGGCAGTACTGTGAGGAGTTTTTGAATCAACCTAGTCTTTGAAAGGTTTGTATCTTGCTATAAACCCTTCCCCTGAATTGCTACTTGGCCTAAAAGGGAAGAATTTGAGAGTCCTAGGGGACGGTGGTCCCACTTGCACACCCACCCCCCTTTAACTATATTCCTGAGATTATAAACAGAGTGATTTAATTATACAATTTCAGCACTATTATATTTAGCTTTTTGGGTTTTCGTGACTGAAAACTGACAGGAAAACTGGGCTGACATAGAGATGACATTTGCAGTCCTGTCTCCAACCACTGTGACAAGTTCTCTTCATGCTGTAGCATCTGATGCCTCCAGGAGTATATGACTGTCCAGCTCCACTCACTTGTTTCTACCTTTAAATATCTCCTCAGTGAAAAAATGTCCTGTATTCTGATCTAAATTCTGTTTGGACTGTTAAGGTAATTTTAGGAATAGATTAAATGATTATAAACTTTTCTTTACTAGAATATTTAAGTATTATGGACAATGTTTTAAGGTGGCTCATAAGGAATAACCTACCCTTTGGTAAATCCCAGATGTAATGTGTTTGTGTCATGCAAACTTGACTCAAGAATTAAGACTTTTATTTCTTTTAATTATATATACATGACAGATTTACTTTTCCAGAAAACTGTTCTGTTTTGTTTTTTCTTTTTTTTTTTTTTACCCTGATGTACACTCATGCTCAAGTATTGTGATCTATAAGCATGTTTTATTTTGGTGGGAATTTTTTATCCTTGATGGGAATTTTTGTCCTTGCTTTTGTTGTAGGTTTACAAGATGTTTAAACGGATATCTCTCTGTCACTGTTTAGGCTCTTAATTTGAAGTTATGCTTTCCTAGGCATATTTTCTGTCAAATTCCATGCCACCATTGATTTGAAAGAGCTGACATCCATTGATCCAGTGTAAGATTGACAACAATAAATGGAGAATAAGCCCCCTTTTTTAATCTCAAAAATCTCTTTTCATGATTAATTTTTGTTTCTAAATACATATATAAAGTACTGCTAGTATCAATTTTTCCTTATTGCATTTCAAAGCATAGGATTTTATAATATATTTTGCAGAATAAAGTCCACAGCTTGTCAGTCATTATAAAAAGAATTAAGTATTTCTAATCTGCAATTGCGTAAATTAGTTGCTTGAAGAAAGAGCCCTAAGGCACTACAGAGTTAGACATTGTTACCATTTGTGAGGTGGCAAAACTGTCTTGTCTTTCTCTGCTACAGAAAAAAACCAACACATAATTTCTATATTAAAAATACTGGAGATTTTTAATAATAAATTTTATATTTTAATATTAAAGATATATTAAAATAGTGAAGACTAAAATTGCTAAAATTGGTGGGGTTTTTAAAACTATTTTCTGTTGGAATATATAATGAAACAGCATGCATTTTAAAAGGCTGGTTTTCAGAGCATCTTAACTCCTATTTATAATGGTGGAGCTGAGACTCTGTGCATGTTAGCATTTTAAAACAAACCCGAAATAATTTTTAGCATTCTGTTAATCTAATCACAGTGCCGGAATCAGTATATAAGAGATCTCCAGAATATTTTTTTCAGATTAATATTAGGGGAAATAGCCATGTAATTTACATGTGTAAACATAATAATGTAAATAAATCCTTCTATTACAAATTCTCGTTATCAGTGTCTCTCTTTTGTTTTTTCACAAACAATGCCAAGAGCTAAATATGACAACACACATTTGGATGGACTGTTATGGAAAATCACAGAATCATAGAATACCAGTTTGGAAGGGACCCCAAGGATCATCTGATCCAACTTTTTCTGTCAAATGTACAGTCCAGGCAAGCTGGCCCAGTACACTGTAGGAATCAGCTCCTTTAATAGTTCACATGCTAAAAGTACTCATATTTTTGCAAGCAATTTCTTATTAAATTGACAAAAACATTTTTAAACTTCTGCAAATAGTAGTTTAAAAAATAAAAATTACTCCAGGTTTTTAAAAAAAGTCCATTTTTTTAAAAAACCAATTTTATTTGTTTTATCTGGAAATAAATATATATCTAATAAGTAAATGCAGAAAAAAAAGCAATTAATGAAATTTTACTATGAGAGAGATATATATATATATATATATATTTGCTTTGTTTGTTTGAAGCTGGAGAAATCTATACCAGAAGCTCAAAATAACAGAATCTAAGTACTTCATATGTCTCTGTATTGTGGACAGGGATATCTAACAGAGATTTTTCTACAATGTACAATATCATCTTATCCTTCTATGAACACATGGTTCCTTTAGAGCTGGATTTTCCTTGTTTCCTTAAATTGTGAGTTATTCTATGTTTAAAAGTATTTTTAAGTGCACCTGTTTGGGTGTTTGGGTGTGCTGGCAGAAACACTGAAGCAATATATTTACCCTGGAAAATGCTAGTCCACATGTAAAAAAAACATGTAAAAAAAACCCAAACAAAACCAAAACAAAATACAAAAATTAAGTCAAACCTTGTGGTTGATACAGCGTTTTCTTTCATTTGGGAAAATATCCCTTTACCCACCACAGCTCTACCCCTAAAGAACCCTTTTGTTGATATAATCTCTGCCTTTATAAAAAGGGTTCTCTGGAATGATGGCACTGTGCTGACAAATCTCTTCAGGACAACTTTCTGACTAATCCTGCTGATACCAGCAGTAATACTCACAGACTAAGTTGCTATCAAGCAGGTGTGCAGGCAAAAATCACTAGAAGAGCTAAGAATCAGAAGGAGAGGTGATATAAACCTTGCTTTTTGGAACAAAGCAGACTACTCACCCAGCCAATGACATAGCCAAGTGACCAACTTAGGGGGAAGAGAAACTGTCAGTGAAACAGTCTGGAGAGTCTGCCAAAAAGCCAGATGCTGCTACTGAAAAACTACCTCCCACAAGTTGGCGTTGGTGTCTTACAGAGCTGGCACACAGTGGTACCTGCTTTGCTAAGCCACAGTCTGTCTTGAACATACTATTTTACTAGCATTCCCTGTTATTAATAAATGGGTAATATTATTCTGTTTTCACTTACTAAATTCTCCTTAGAAATGATTGTTCTTTTGACAGATGTAAGCAAAAAGATAGTAAATGTGAACACCATGTTTTCGAAGGGAAAAAGAATGGTGATTTCTTTTAAAAATGCTGCACAGGGCATATGATCTTCAAACCTTGCTGTTTGCTTACTGGTGTAATTTATTTCTTCAATATTTTGACATTATCTAGGGATGACTGTTGGCACTACAGTTGTCACTACTAGGAGAAATGAGCAATTTAATGAATTTCTGTTCTCTGAGACACTGAAAATTAAGGTTATGGAGCCTGCTGGATGTGGAAAAGCAGTTTATGAACATTTCCGGTACATATAAAAGGAATAAACTCTATCTTTCTGCTGTGCTTTCTGCAGAATGCCTATACAAAAAATACAGAAAGAAAGAAATAGAAATTAAATTCCTAGATTTGAAAGAACTCTTATATTTTATTGAGAAGCGAACTTCTCAAGAATTAGCCCTTGCTTATGTGAGGCTAATTTCTATAGTCATTGTGAAGTTCTGATGCATGAAACAGAGCTCTTGCCAAGTGTGAGGTGGAGTGTTGGCTTGATGAATTCAAAAAGCAACATCAAGGTACTGCCTATTTTGCACTGAATTGCATCCATAGAGGAATTTTATTGTCACAGGTCTCCAACAGTAACATCCCTTATGCAAATCTAGACATAGCTACTTAAGAGCTTCACAGAATGAATGGAGAAATTGTTTCTCATGAATTGATGGAAATAGAATTTATATAACTAGACAGAGTTGTCTTTTTTTCTCTCAGGACAAAATTCTCAGTGGCTCATAGTCAAAAAAAAGACCGGATGCAAATGGAGGTCATCATAAAATAATTCCATCAGAATTTCTAAGAAAATAATGGTTAAGACTTTGTCACTTCTAAGAAATGTGAATTACAGAAGAAAATGAAGTGGCTTCTGCAAAAGCACAATATTATCAGTAACCATTCATATAGATCAGTTAATTGTGACAGCAAATTAGACACTGCTGCTTTGTGAGAATCGTTAACTCACAAAAATTGTGTAAAAGCTCTATTTCAGATAACGTATTGCCCCTTATTTCCATTGAAAGAAATGTTATTGAGTTACAGAATGCATTGAAAAGAATGTATTTTTCCCCATTATCACTGATGTCTCAATCCATAGAAATGTTAACATATTTTTGGTAATCGTTCTTTGTTACATAATGGAAGGGCAATATCTATCTGGTGCCTGGCTCATTCTTTTCAATAGAACGTTGAGATTACATTGGGATTAACTGAAACATAAGAAATGCGTTGTAATCAAAAGGCTCAGACTTCACCAGTGTGTTTTGAATTAACAGAAGACACTTCACATATCAGACGTTCTGTGATTTTCTGTGTTTCAGTGGATGATCACAGATGGATCATCACACAGGATAACAAGCACTTGATCACTGTGGGACTAAATATTTGGGGTAAAATCATGCTGGGCTGCATGTGGCAGAGAGCAGAGAGCGCTAGTGGGCCCATGAGGGAGGTGACCCCGTAGCTGTGGGTCATGGCACGTCTGGCAGGACAAGGACGTCACAGAGACGGGACATGGTCCCACAGCTCCCAAGGAAGCTGGACCGGTGCTGGGAACCAGGGTCAGACACAGCCCTGAGGAAGCCAGACAGTCATGGAGAAGTCCAGAAAGTCACGGGCAGGTGGCTCCCAGGCCTTTCACAGGTCACCCCCACACCGCAGCAGAGCTGGCTCCCACCACCCATAGCCCAGTCTCAGGGTGTGGAAAATGTCACACAAAACTTGTCATTTGATCTTAGAGATCATATTACACTTCTCCACACCTGCCAAAAAAGTTTGAAAATTGAAGGTTACCTAACATCTCTGCAAAACTGAATGAAGTGTTGGAATATATTCCCGAAGATATTTAGTGAATAATATTTTGCCTTTTTTGAAGAGAGTTTTAAAATTCTTCTCTGTTTCAATCTTGAAATTAAGAAAGTAATTCTTATATTTACTAATGTTTATGGCATTGTTCATTAATTGATAGATGTGTTTCCACAAAAGATTTGGTGGATAATTAGTTGATCATAAATTTCTTCTCCAGAAAGACATATTGGCAAACCATAAAGAGACAATATATTTAATTCAGCATCACATGCTATGTTTCACGTTCCTGCTTCATATCTTCGTATTTTGAATTCTATGAATAAAATTAATCAGATTCTCTCTAAATAAATTAGACAACATTCACTTTTAAGAAAATAATAACTTACTGAAAGATTAAAAATTATATTGCTAAATGTTATGGAGTTGTTGTTATTGCAAGCACAAATATCCTTTACCAGTTTTGTAACAGGAAATAGTTTTAAATTTGGTCTTCAAATCTTCCATTTCTGAAGTTTCAAGAAATCGAGAGTGCTACATACACTCTTAATGGCTAAAATATTGTGGAAAAAAATTCTCTTTATATAATTGCATTCAGATAGAAATCTATTTTGGTGTGAATTCATTGAGTTCAAATAAAGTTATTGAAGGTATAAGCAGTGTTACAAATTTAATTTGAACACAAACGTATTCAAATGTACAAAATGCACTGTAGCTGAAAATATGTATCATTTTAAATAATGAACTCAAAACTAAAATAACTTCATTTTATATTTGATGGCCTGAGAAATACACAGAATAGAGAAATTGTTGTTTTGTTAAAGTAAATGGCATTTTTTAATGTATTCCCCAAGGAAATAGTTGTTTAATATTTTTAATGTAGATTTCCCTTATTTCTTTGCAATGTGGAAAATCATCAAATTGATGCTTAGAGGACAAAAAGAATCATGCCACAAAAACTTCATTTTGAACTTCAGCAAAACGTTTGTAATCGCATGCAAAATGAATGATTACAGTTCTGCACTTCAACACATTTATTGGAAGAATTGTTCTGTAAAAACTAGAAAAATGTTTACACACTGTAGTGGTATGGATGAAAAACCAAAATCTACTACATGCAGCATCCAATTCCTTTATAAGTTGGATATTAAAGAAAGGTTTTTATCACAGTTCCTCTGGAATTTTCTGTTGAATTCATTTCCTTGTCAAAACCATAATTTTCACATTACTATTAATTTTCCAGAAAAGATTTTAATTACTTTCGTTCCTCTTCATTTCCCAGTATGAACAAGAGAGTGAAATATTTATCTTTTGATAACATCAACCTGTACATTTTTTTAATATCCTCAATATTTATTTGATTCAATTTCACAAATATAAAACTGCATTTCCTCATGGTTCATTGTATTATGAAAATTGTTTTTCTGATTTTCCTTCCTTTTTATAGGCAGATCTATGCCCTCCAGATAGATGTTATCTGATTTTTCTAATTAAGGTTATTTTTAGGGTCTTTTCCCACATTTTTACTGAATCTAGTGCTAAATCCTAGTGTATTATGTCATCCCGCAAGCTCTGTAATTTTCCATTGGTTCCTAGATGCTATGCCCACATAATTCCTCGTGCATGTTCTACACTGATAAGCACTTTCTCACCATGTGATGGAGGTTAGCTGAGCAACCTAGAGAAGGTAAAGAAGAGAATCATGTGCTTGGAGGACTGAAAGAAGGGAAATAAATCATACCTTTATATTTATCTGCTATGAACCTTACTTTCCCAGTGGCCAGTGAGTAATCGGTGAGGATGCATAGCACATAAAATAGATATTTAATTTTGTGTTAACTCTCTCCCACTCACAGACCCTCTCCAAAACAGATAGCTGTAAATTACCTGTCATGAAAGTTATGGGAACATTAACTGACAAAATAAAACTAGGAGCAATCATTTATTTGGACCAGAGATTCACACAAATTATGACATAGACAGTTACCAGAAAAATATTTGTGTCATTCCTGCAGAGGAGGAGGTTTTGATCTAGGAAAAGATTATTTTGCAGTTTAAAAAGTAGCTACCTGCAATATGTTTGCAGATTGTGTTGATGATATTAATGGAATGAAACCCAGCACAAAAAAAATCATAAGTTTAGGGGAAGTGTACAGTAGATGTCTCTCAGTTTAACCAGTAAAAGTACCAGAAAAGATGAAATGAATCCTTGAAACCAAAAAAAAGAAGATATACCACTATTACTAAGGTGGGAATTATCCAGTGATGGATGTAACGCAATTTGCAACACATTTTGTCGTACAGTTAACCAACATATTGTCCCATGATGCTTGGTTTGATTTCTTTTTCTCCAGGACATCTTGGCATATTTTGGGGAAGACATGCTTCTGATACTCATGGACAGTATGGACATTTTCCTTCTATGCAAACTGGGGAAGTGATGTTCTCTGGTCTGAATTCTGTGGGCAAGACACTCAAGGAGACAAGTTAACTCTTGCATTTTGGAGACAAGTTAACTCTTGCATTTTGCATTGCATGTGCATCTGCAGTACCAAACCATTATTTTTTCTTTGTTGTGTGTTTCTCGTTTCTTCGTTGTCCGTCAAGGGTAAGACGTGTATTTCACAGGAGGGTATAGGTTAATTACTGGCATAAGCATGGCTTCTCCTGCACATGATGCAGTATCACAGCATCTGCTGTGTGCTTGCATAAAACTGCAGCCGGCAATGTGGGGGACATGTAGTGTCATTGTGAAGTAATGGCCTGAAACAATAGGAGCACCTGCTTCCTCCCAGGTATCTCCTGGATATATTACTATATACATCAACTGCATCTTGCTGTAGCTGGTAGCTGTCCACTTAATATCTACAAAGTCAGCATGGGTCTGCTGACCACTGGTTTGGCTCAAATTAGAGGCCACAGGCTCAACATCACTTCCAAAATTAAATCAGTTCCTTGTATAGGATACCATTTATGTCCTATGGGTTACCATCTGTCATACATATATCATCAGGTGCAAATTTAGTTAGTAAATTGCTTAGTCCATAAAATAGGTACTCAAACTTCAGTCATTATCAGAGCAATGCGTGGAGTTTAAATACTATATTTGGACAGTTTTTGGCTTGGATTTACTCACTGTACCACTAAAGTCTTGCATGTATCTCTCTCGGGTTTCTCATTAGACTGTATATGTCCAGCTCATTATTCTTTTACCTAGTTTTTGCAAACATCCACATAAGCAATCCTCCTGCAATAGTTTTCACAGCTATAATAGTTTACCTACTAACTTTCCTCTAACTGCTAATATAATACTTATCTTACACACACCAGGACTTTTTAGAGAAAAGGCATTTTAATTTTAAAAGAAGCATTGTATTTGAGAATTGGTCTAACTGCTTGAATTGTTGCTGCTAATGGAGTAGCATCTCATGTCAGCTACTGATGAGATCGATGAAAAAACCCAAAGAAGATGGAAAAGGGGACATTAATCAGCAATAGGTTGTACAACAATAGCACTCTATAAATAGGATTAATCAAAAACAGGGCTGGTTCCTCAAGTCTACTCTTGACTCAGTGGGTGTGACTATTTTAAGGTATAGTCATCACAAAAATGTGCAATGTAGATGTAAACAGGAAAAGCCAGGAAATATGCTTTGGATCAACTTATTTTCTCACATTTTTATCTATCTGCCCATCCAATATCCTGTTATCTTCATCAAATGCCAGAGAGTAGAAATGGTAATTCTCTAATACCTTTTGCATACTATGTACTTTGTACATAATTCAAATATACCGGTCCTAATTGTGCAGCAAGTACTTTTATCAGTAATAAAACCTTCTCATACTTGCTTTCAATAACCAAATAAAAGCAAAGCTATAGAATACAATGGCTGAGAACAAAGGGAAAAAAAAACGAAAAAAAAAGAGAATATAAGACGTATTTTAGACACTTGGGTTTTTTTTTACTCTGTCCACACAGTAGAAGTGGTTAAAAAAATGGGATTATTTGCGCATATGAGTGGTGTAGATAAATAAAATAAAGAAACCAAACCCAAACAAAAAGAGCAGAAACTAAAGTACACGGTCAATTCTAACCAAGTTAGAATGTGAAAACAAATTAAAAAGAACCCTAATGCTCAACACACATCATGGTAAACCATCCACCAGTTATGCACTTTTGATCTCTTTCTCAGCTTCATAAGTCTAGAAATTGTCCTCTCAGGTATTCCTACTGTGTCAACATGTAAATGAAATCAAATGCAACAGTAATATCCCTTTTTGATTTATTGGGGCTACTCTATTAACATCAGGCTCTATCTTTTGAGGTTTTTAATTTTTCTAGTAAGAGTAAAGACTCCTTTATTTTTATTCAGGAGTTGAGACTAGGGAAAGGGTAAATATGTTTGGGGGTTTTTTCCATCTCTGCAAATAACAGTTGATATCTGATTTAAATTTGATATTTACAATATCTTCTGAAGTTTTGTTGTTTATTTTTTTTCCAGTCCACTCTGTGATACTGATGATAATATTTGCAAGAATACTGAAGACAATTAACTACCAGCTTATTTTTTTTTTTAACTTAAATACTGCATGTTTTAAAGAAGTGCTGTGATCCCACAGACAGGAAAAGAAACTAAAGCTCTACCTGATAGAGCACCAGTGCCAGTTAGTGGGTGCTGATCAGCTTGTTTCATCTTGTGATGGAGCTTGCATGTGTCTCAATTCCTTCCATGCCTTCTTTTTATGGCATGAAAGAAAAATAGATCAAACCTAGAATGATTACTATGGACAATTATTGCCACAATTACTTAAGTGGACAACATGAAGAGGGTGGACAAAATCTGTGGTCTTGAACAACTCCTTTCTCTCTTTTTATGTACTGTATGCTAGGATGCTCAATAACTATCACTGCAAAAAATAGTTTGTAAAGAAACTTCAAAAGTAAAATGTCCTGTTAGATTTACATTTTGATATGAATTTCCTGTGTTCACTCTGCTTTTGAGAGATCAAATATTCATACCAATTTTGTCTCACATAAGCACTTTTCTAGGCAAAATACTACTGACTTTTACATTCTTGATGATCACTTTACTAAGAGTGAGCAAGTAATTTTTATGCCGGTGTTCATAAATGTTTATGACAATTTTGCGTGACTGCTTCATACGACGTACTGTTTCTGCTTTTTCTGTCATTAGAGTGTTTCAGAGAAATCAGTCAGCAACAATTTTTTTGACAGTAATAGCAGGAAAATAGATAGGATAATACTAACAGGTCATATTATAGGAAACCTGTCAAAATAAGATTTCAGGTCAGGAAAAAAAAAGGCTGGTGGCAGTTCCTGGAATGGACTGACATAACCTTCATATCAAAATTGATTATTTAACATCAGGGTAGAATATTGCACTGAAAGATGCAACACACTCTCCTATATACGTCCGATATCAAGCTTATACAAGAGAAATGAATGAGAATAGCTTCAAGAGAAGTTCCCAGGATCTTTGTGAAGGAAAGTAAGTCCAAAAAAGTGAGACCCTTCTATACATAGCGTCAAATTCAGTGATTTTAATTCGGGTAAACTTCCAGTTATGTTTCTCCTTCTCTCAGCTGAGGATGCCCACAAGAGTGAGATTTGTATTTTTTTTACAAACTGTAAGATGTAAGCAATCAATTTAAAACATTAAAACCTAACCATAGAACTACAGTTTCTTTCCTGATAGGAAGGTGTTAGAGAGAGAGCACAGAAGAAATGGATGTAAATTGGAATAAAGAGATCTTTAAGCTCTTAGTCTCCCTAAGAAATGGTCCTCTTGCAAATATGTCAGTATTTGATTTCTTCCAGGGTTATCAGGCCAGTTATCTCAGGAAATTGCTCGTCTTATTTTATTATGCTTCTATGGTAAGATCATCCAAAGGCTCTGATATCCCTTAAAAGTTATCTTTAAAAGATTGTGGTGAGTTGACCTTGGCCAGCAGCCAAACTCCCACCTTGGCTTTCACTCCCCTCTCCTGTGACACAAGGAAAAAATTGAAGAAAGAAGACTGGCCCCTTATTTCATTCAGTATTGTCTAGGGCCAGCTGGATAGTGCTTTCACTGGAAGTTAAAGCACATTTTATTCCATTTGAACATTATCTGCTTGATGCCTGTTCTGAACATTGTACATAATGATGGTTGGCTTTTATTTGTCATCTCTTTGTTTGTTTCAAAGATGAAAGAAGTGGACAAGTTCCATGTTTCTGTTAGGTTGCCTTCACTGACCCCAGAAGTTTTTACAATCTGTCTGAAATGAATACAACACATAATGAGCATTAATAACAGTTTTTTAAGAGGTTACGTATCTTTGTTGTGTGAAAATTTGCACTCTCACTGAAAATAAACATTAGAGAGATCTAAGAAGAAACTCCCATAAACCAAAAACTTTTGTTCTCAGTAAGCTTTGAATAAAAGATATTTTATCTTTCATTTTTGTAAAAATTACTGTCCAAGTATCCTGTGAAAGAACAGATTTTAGAGAATCAAAGAGAGAATCTTACTGAGTTCCAAATGAAACTAGTCCACAAAAGAAAATCACGTGGAATGAAATGCATAAATTCAAGATAAAAGAAATGTTAAAAAATTGTTGTGCTTTTAAATATTAGTTGCAGACTCTGCATGTCAATGAAATAGAAGTTATTTACTGCAAAAGAAAATAGGAGAAAGAGAAAAAAAAGGAAGTAAAAGAAATGTTGCAAGAAAACTAGAAAACATATTTCTTGAGATAAATTTCCATTCGGTGAGCATGATAATATTTAAAATTTCTTCACAACACAATAATTGAGCTGTAATGTACCAAGCCTGACCATATAGTTCAACATGAAAATGCATCTTGTAACAGTATAGAGGGATTAAATGATTAGATTACAACATAGTTTTTGATCAAAAGTGTGGAAGCCTTAAAATAACTTTACCAAACAATGTTATAATAATAATAATAATAATAATAATAATAATCACTAGTCAAGAAATTTTAAATTAGAAAACACATGACTCAGAAGAAATGACATTATATAAAATCTTAAATAGAGAATGCTTGCTTTTAAGAATTTGATTTCTTCTCATATCACAAGGGCTTCTGGACAATGATCAAAATTACTGGTTGGCAGGTGAAGAGCAACCAAAGGAGCATTTTCACATATTTCACTACTGAATTTTGGAACTGCTCCAAAATTATTCAAGAGCTGAAAATATTATCTGTTGAACAAAGTGTAAAGAATGTTCAAGATTGTTTTTTTCAGATATGTGATTTACAATGGTTCACGTGCAAACTTGTGCCCTGAGATGCCAAGTGGGTACACAGGTAAAGTTATTTTAAATTCTTAAGCAACAGTATAGCAGTGCTGAGAGCTATAAATCAGGCAAGAATTCAGTGAGATCCTTTTTTCCTCATCCTATATTGATAATACTGAAGTGTGTAATTTTTATACACTCCAATATTATTCATGAAACAGCTGTGGAAGTAACAATCTGTGTAAAATTCCTGCTGTTCACATCTAACAAGAATTTGTGAATTTATTATCTTTCTTACAGATACCTATGTGTCTGATACAGAAACTCTGCAGAATCAGCAGAAGAGGCTGAATTCCTGCATGGAACAGAGTACACCTCTATCAGGCTATGTTGATTTTTGTAGGAATAACAGTTCCATGCCAGTTAATCCCATGATCAATCTTAAAGAAAGATGACATATTTTAGAGAAGGCAAAAAGTCAACAGTGCACATAATAGGGTGAAAAAAAGAGAGGGTAAATCAAGGAACACTACCAAAGGATACTAATTTTTCTTGTTTGCTCCCATCTTTTATCCCTGTGATTTTTGTAGACTCACCTGTACTTTAACTCTGAAAGCTAATGAGCCACATTCAAGTAAAAGTTTTAGAGATCTAAAATTAAAAAATATTTTTTTGCAATTTTAATCTTCAAGACTCAGTGCTATACCAGATTTGATTACATTTTTTACAAAAATAGGGTGTGCGTATGCACTATTACTTATTTTGGGCTTTATAATAATTGACAATCTATCAACATCTCCTGCATTAAAATAATGACAGATAAAATATTTCAGTTATAAGACTGGTTCTTTCCCACAGTTTTTAGTGTATGTCAATATAAGATGTGATCAGTTCACAGAGATGCAATGCACATTGATGTAAGTCTCTAGTCTGTGCCTCTTCGGGAAAGAAGCAGAAACCAAGAAAACAGGCTTTAGGGGCCATGTTACATTTTAAGAAGGAAGGAAGGAAGGAAGGAAGGAAGGAAGGAAGGAAGGAAGGAAGGAAGGAAGGAAGGAAAGAAGGAAGGAAGGAAGGAAGGAAAGAAAATATTCTCTTTAGAAATGATCCAGTGCTTAACAGAGAAAAGGAAATGCTGCAAACAGGGTGACAGCATAATACCGAAATAAGGGTGCATAGAGGACAGTGGTTTATTTAAGACTGGAAGATGTATATTCACACTTCAGACTGATGTTTTTCCCCGAACCAAACATGACTGCTTTACAGCTGTGGCTGTGCCCTCCCCTAGCTGCCCTCCAGTTAAGCCGTAACCACCAGCCCTATGATGGCTGCATCCAGATTCTGGGGGAGGGATGGCAACCTGGTAGCCAAGGCTGTCTGAAACAGTGACCCAGAGGTGTTTCTGGTGTGCAAACATGACAGTGAGTCAATTATTTTACTCCATACATAGTGGGCAATCCAGGGCCCATTGAGGTCTCCTGCATGAATGAAGGATCTCTCCTTTAATAATAACAAAGTTACTAGTTGATGATGGGAGATTCCTTGGCACAAGAGGTTCTTGGTAAGTGATTAATAGCATGTTAAACTTTGAAATCTTTGCTAAGTGATATAAAGGATTGGTTGAGCACATATAATCCTTTAGCCATAAAACATTAATCAAGTCTGGGAGCAGGATTGGTTGCAGCTGTACAGAGTCTTCTCTGAGAAGGGGGACCTTTCTGAACCTGTAACTCAGTGGCAAGGTCTCTCTGATAAACTTTGTCCGACCCTGTCCTCTATGCAGTTAGTGATCAAGTCTGCTTTGCCACTGAATCTTGTTAAAGCACTGTTGAATTTACCATTGAATTTTCTTTGTTCATTGGTTTATATCAATAAAGTATATTGTTGCTTCTCACTTGAAGGTGAAGTCCATCACTCCATTCGTGACAACAACTCACTCCTGAATTTGGCCATTCAGGGGAAGTAAATAACATGGAAGTGTTTAAATTCACATGAAATTTCACTGGTGACTCCACATGCAGGGCTCAGTAATTAGTATAATACCAAACTGACCTTCTCATATCACTTACTGAAATATGCAGCTGAGATCCTTGATCTCCCTGGGCAATATTTAGTCTTCAATCTTCCTTAATCAATTGTTATAAATGACAGGAAGGTTAGTTATGCAAGCAGTATGGTTTGGTAGATTAAAATGGATTACATCCTGGATTTAGAAGTCACAAATTCTTGAGTCCTAGCTGATTTTTATCAGAAAAATTCCCAGCAGAATTTGAAAGAATGCACTTGCATTTTTGCACCAGGATTTTGTAAAATGTATCGATATGAGAATTTATGACCTTTTTGTTGAACTTTGGAAAAAGCTTACAAAATTCCATTGCAGTGACAATGTTGTAAAGTTTAGAAGGTGATTATTTTGTGTTAAATTAGACAGGAACTTAACCTAGCAGAGTTAAAGACCCATATTATCAGATTACTTGGTTACAAAACCCATTGAAGCCAAAAGGAGCATTGGGATTGCACTTTGAGATAGGCCTAGTATGTGTCTCTCTGACAAGGGGATTTACCATACTTGAATTCTGTTAGAGTGCTTACTAACACACATAATGCATATGCAATTTTTAAACCTTAAATTTAGAGTTTTTTCTCAATATGCTGACCTATTCATTATCTTTGTTCTAGCAGCTGATCACCTTTCACTATTTTGCATGTACCCACATTTCAAAATACTAATGCTGTCCTAAAAATCATAGATAACAGCACTTGGGCTCCTCACTTTTCAGAATTTTCCTGATAGAGGGGGTCATCTTGGTTGCCTACACTAGAAATCAAAATGCTCTGATCAGCAAAGAAATGTGTGGGATGCCCTGAGTTAAAGTTGTTTCTTTCCAGCATTTCAACCTGGTATTAATAAAGGATCAGAAATTACTGTAATCCCTGAAATTATTTCTCAAGTGTATTTCTTAAGGCTAGAATGAGGAGTTTGCCAAGGCACGGAGAGCTGAGCACATAGATGTTAGCCACATATAGTTCGCATGGGAAAGCTAACTATTGCCTCTTTCCTGGTATGAGTATTTTAATGATGTCATGTAACCAAGTTTAATCTCTAGAAGTTAGGTCTTCTAATGGCTGAAGGCCATTAGGATTTAACAATGATTTACATCCCTTCTGCAGTAATTACATTAAGTTTGAACATCCTGAGCTTATGTTACAATTCACTGCTTCATTTCTCAGAGTTTCTCTATCCTGGACATCAGCAAAAGGTACTTCACTCAGAGGATGCTCAGTCATTGGAACAGACTCCTTAGGGAAGTGGTCATAGTGCCAAGACTGTCAGAGATCAAGGAGTGTCTGGACAACGCTAGACTATAAGGTTTAGTTTTATATAGTCCTGCAAGGAGCAGGAAGTTTGATGATCCATATGAGTCCTTTCCAGCTTGACACAGTCTACGATTCTGCAAAAGACATGAAATTTTCAGCATTTTGTTTAATACTAGTCTTAACAATATCTCTCAACACAGATCCATACAGGCTAACCAGAAACAGAAAAAGAGGACAGAAAAAAAAAAAAAGGCAGAGAAGAGGCTGTTGTTACATCCTCCCCAATACAGTTTTGTAATCTATGCAATGTGCAATTTTCTTGCTATTGGCTGTAAGGTCCTGTCTCTTGTCTTGCAGGCTTTCTTATCCTATGGTGACTAAGACTGATAGGAGAATTAAGCAGAGGAGACATTAGAACACATGTAGGGTAGCCTAGGGATGGAAAAAGTAAACTTCTAATTCTTTAATTTGGACAGAAATGACACCTGAGCTAAGCCAGGAGCAAAACTCACTTGATAAATGGGAACTGAACAAGCAGTTAGGTTTTTGTATTTGTAATACACCATGGCTGTTTACAAAAGGTGCCAGGGATTTTTGTTAAGTATTTTTTTCTTCATGCCATAGGTTCTACTAAAGGCTTTGCAGGCCCTCATCATGTTTCATTTTAAATACATTTTTAAAAAGGCCAGATTGAAGAAGTCATACTTTTACATTCTGCATGTGCTTTATTTTGTGTTTGACTGTGAGAATGCATGCTATGGGCAATGATAGATACGTCTTGCATTTCTACAAGAGACTAAATCCTTTTGTTTAAATCAATAGGGAAAATTCATTCTTGCATCCAACGTGCACTGGGGATGAATTTGACTCTGGTGTTTTGCACATAAAACATAGCTGAAAATTAGGAATTTCTGCTTGCTATTCAATATCAAAAAAGCAGAATGTTTTAATGTGATTTTGATTCATGTATTTTTTTTTTTATCTTGTATGATCCAGAGCTTTAAAAAAGGTAG
The DNA here is from genome assembly GCA_013397775.1 of Eulacestoma nigropectus. Classification (NCBI taxonomy): domain Eukaryota; kingdom Metazoa; phylum Chordata; class Aves; order Passeriformes; genus Eulacestoma; species Eulacestoma nigropectus. Next base: position 930,367 of record VZTE01003146.1, on the reverse strand, counting down.
TACTAAAAAAAAAAAATGCAATGTAAGGTTGTATTATTCCATTATAACGCTATTGTAAACAGTTGATTATATAAAAAATTGAGAAGGGATCAATAAAAATGAAAGTAGCTGAATCGCAGTCATTTAATTTGTTTGCTCTATGAATATGAAAGGAATCCAGTAGCTATTTTTCACTTCAAGAACATAAACACTAGAAAGAAGACAGCATGATATGACTTTACAGGTATGTTTTTTGGTGGAGAATTGGATATTCTGCTGAGTGATTGAACTATACATCTATGCCATTTTGTTTTGTATGGCTTCTTATATTAATTGCATGTTTGGTGCATTTTGGGAACATAATTATGTTTCCCATTTTTTCCACCGAATGTGTTATTGATTCACACATAGATTTTTCTACTTTTATTCACACTATTTAGTAGAACCTTGCTTTGTTCTCTTCTTGGAAACAACCAGTCAGTTGTCAAAATAAAATTGTTCTCAGTAATGTTGGCAGGGCTAAGAAGACTGAGACATTCTCTTCTACATTCCTGCATTGCCTTTCTTTTGATGCTTGGTTTTAACACAATTTAAGTAGCTGAGTGTTGGCTAAATAACATCTCGTAAGACAGATAGTTTTAAATTATAATTATAATTTAAATTTATAATTTAAATTACAATTTAAATTTATAATTTTTAATAAAAATGAGATCCCAGGGTTTCAAAAAGTTGTATTTTGTCATTGGAGGAATTGGCTGAAATAGCTGTTGTGCTATTGATGTGATGGGCTCAAAATTTCTATCTTAGGCCGTAGTGTGAATAAAATGTGGGCAGGTGCTTTACAACGAAAACAGGCAAAGCAAAGTTAGAGGAAGGAGTAGCTCAATCTCTCATTATTTCTTGCAGGTTTTTGTGTTTCCAATCGATATATGTAAGCCTGTAATTCTCTCATATACTTTTTAAATCATACACAGCCACTCCTGTGAGGTAGAGACATAGAACAACTGATTTACTCAAACCTACAAAGAGATTAGTGGTCCTACTCTTTTTATGTATTTAAATCCTTTTTATGCTACTTCACCTGAAAGACTTGCTTAAAGTCATAGAGGAAATCAAAGTTGGAAACTGATTCTGCATTTACCAAGTTAGTTCCACGACCTTTGAAAAGGACTTCTCTTTTCCTCTGATCCTTAGACTAATCTCCAGCTGAGAGAACCACCTATATTTGCATCCCACGAGGCTAAAGATCAAAGCATTAAACACTGGCTTCTCATTCAGAGCTGTGTTAACAGAATTCAAGTGCCTAGTTAAAGCAATTCAAATGGGGTTCTAATATTGTTGGATATAATTTTGTGTGTTAACTTGAACAAATAGCCATGGACACCTTACTGAAGCAGTGATCAGTAGTAAGTGGTCTTTTATATCATATACTGGTATGTGGATTGCCACTTGCTCTTAAAAGCTGTCACTGCCTCCAGAGGTTTTACATCCAAGTTTTGTCACAGCCAGTGAGGTGGCACTGTAGACTGCCCTAGTGCTGCCTAGGCAAAACCACAAAATTAGAATTGATGAAGATGTGTCTTTGTTGTGATCATAAATACTCTGCATGGGCACCCTGTGATGGCAGGATAGCATAAACATCTCCTGTCATATTTAAAGCATGCTTCTTTCAAACCACAGCTCAGAAGCAACTGTGACAATATAAGACTGAAAATACGAAAGGATGAATTTCCCTGTCACTCACTACGTCACCTGCATAAAACAAAAAAATCCTTATGTATCTCGCGGTTCTTTTTCTGTATTTGACAAAATAATAGCTTGGAGTGCTACTTCTGGTACAGTCTTTAATGCAGATGGTGAGTGTCATATATATTTCCTTTTAATTCATTAGATTTAAAACAAAAATGGTCACATAATCCATAGATAATCAAAGAAGCATATTATACACCATAATTTCTCATTAAGCAAGTCCATATGGCTCCACTTTTTTTTTGCTTTTCATCCAAAAAATAATTGTGACTAGGAATTTGTTCCTCCATTAGTGCCGTTTGTTAATTCATATGGCTGCTCACTGTGAACTGGACAAGTGTCAGATATCTGTTTCTCAAAAACTGTTTTCCAGATTTCTTTAATCAGACACCTCAAAAATGTCTCCTTTTTTTCCTTGCTAATAGAAGGCTCTATGGTAATTGAAAACAGATATCTCATAGACACTTAGAGGTATATCACAATAGATTTTAAGGTCTGCACAATTTATAAGGTAACAGTTAATAGAGGAAGTTGTTTTTTTTTTTTTTTCTATTTTCAATGTAATCTTATGCGTACTGACCGTCTGTATAACCTCTTGATAAAGACTTAAGCAGCTGGGGTGAAATCCTGTCTCTTTTGCAGTCAAAGGTGAAAATCTCACTAAGTTTAGAAAAAACAGGATCTCACTCTCAGTTTTCATCTCTGTTGCCTTTAAATGTATAGAAGTTTTTCTGCCTGCTAAATAAATTTTGCACAGAGTATAACAAATAGAGTGCTAAGTTATGTGAGACTGGGGAAATGTGCAACAATGGCCACTCTTTCATGCTGAATATGTACGTACACTATTGCCTCAGCTTTTCTTAAAATGTTATGTGTGAGAAGATGGCTGCAGAGGTAGCTTGCAAATCTTATCCAGTTTTTCTGAGCTAGACACTGTCCCAGCAGTAGTTGTTATTCTGTTTTCCACTATCTGTGTTATTTCCACTTCAAATGTTTATCAGCTGCGAATGGCCTACCCAGGGAAGCAACAGAGAGGATGAAAGAAAGCAATGAGAAGGCCAGTGGTAACTATTGCATACTTCCATTTTGATTTATGTATAAGAACACCTTTCACTGATCTTTGTTTGTACTGGATGAAAGGATGCTTTTAATTTTGCCCTTGAAGCATTATCAAGTATTTTTGTCAGTATGCTGTTGCTGTCAAACATTTCAGAGATGCAGAGACTGTCAACTCTAAGAACTTTGTAATGATAATGATACATTTTTTGTTTCATATAGTCTTTTGCATTGTTCAGGTGAGAGTTATAGATGTGTTTTATAAGTCTGCATTTAGTTTCTGCTCAGGTAAAGCTGATAATTCTACAACACAATAAAATATTTTATTGAATTGAATTTAGCACCTAGTGATCTGGTCAAAATAGTATTGCACAAAAGTTTATCCATATGTCTTTAAATGTTATCCTTGTCTCAAACTCAATTTGTCAACATGTAAATTTTATTGCTCTTTACCTTCTCTTCCTTCACACAGAAATAAATGAACTTAACTAGAATTTCTGCAACATTTTTAGAAAATGTGCTTTCAGTAAGATGAACGTGGTAAAAGCAAAAATGCTGTTAGTGATGCTTTAGTGTTATTTCCTTTTGTACAAAACATTTTATTATAATAAGTAAACTATTTAGTTTTTTAGTGCAAATGCTACTGTTATTGCTATTGTTATTGCTATCATTATTGAGGTGGGGATGAATAAGACAGAGGATGCTCCAAGTCTTTGTGTGTAATTCTTCGAGCCTGGATTTTTGTAACTGCTTTCAAACAATCAGTATACCTTTTGCTGGATAACTCATCATAGTTAAGCTTAACCCCAAGGCAGAGACTGGAGACATGAAGTCATTCCCATCATCAGAGAAGGTCATGTTTAAGATGGCCTGAGGAACCCAATGAGGTGCAACTCAGGGTCTTGAGGAAGTTGGCTGATATAGTTTTTGAGTCACTCTCCCTCACATTTGAAAAGTCCTGGAAGTCAGGCGAAATCACCAGTGACTGGATAAAAGGGAATATCATTCCCATCCTTAATAAGAAGGACCCTGGGAACTACCAACCAGTCAACCTCACCTAAGATCCTGGCGATATTACAGAAGATATTGTCCTGGTAGATGTGTCAAAAAGTGTGAAAGGCAGGGAGGTGCATATAGACAGCCCACATGGCTTCACCAAGGGCAAATCACACCTGACCACACCAGCAGCCTTGTATGGAAGGATGGGGTGACTTAATCAGCAGACAAGGGAAGAATTATCATTGTCATCTACCTGGACTTCTGTAAGGCCTTTGATGCAGTCCCTTACAATGTCCTGGACACTAAACTAGAGAGACAGAGGTTTTATGGACAGACTGTTAGATGAATAAAGGATTGTCTAAATCCTTTGGCCATGGCCAAAGTGTCTGTTTGTCAATGCCTTGATGTCCAAGGGCAAACAAGTAGGAAGAAGACTTGGGGTTACTGGTGGATGAGCTGGCAACGTGTGTCTACAGGACAGAAAGCCAACCACATCCTGTGTTGCATAAAAAGAAAACATATCCAGAAGGTCAAGGGACATGATTCTGCCCCTTTACTCTGCTCTCATGAGATCCCACCCTGAGTACTGTGTCCAGCACAGGAAAGACTTGGGCCTTTTGGAGTAGGTCCAGAGCAGCAGCACAAAAGTTTCAGGTTCTATTTAATACTACTTCTATTGCAACAGAATGCAATCTGAATTCAGATACAAAAGTGATATGTAGTATTGAGAAAGGTCTGTGTCTTAATAAAGACTTTTTGAGAGGTCCATTTGCATAATTGTTCTGTAAAATGTGTTTTACTTTTTTAATCTCTAAAGAAACAGGGAACTGGGTTTATTTCTTAGCTGCAAAGATTTTTTCAGGAATAAAATCCAGAGCTTCCTAAAGTAAGAAAAAAGTAAGGAAAAAAATAATTGGAAAAGCACATTATCTTTCCAGTCACTGTCAATATGAGATGGATTGTGTTTGGGAAATTAAAGTGAAATACAATGAAGATCCACTCTCTGCATTCTTGGCTATGCAGTGTGCCTTTGTGCACTGCAGTCACATCCCTCTGGCATATTGGAATGGAGCCCCCAGTGGAGATAGAGCCAGAAGACATGTAAATCACAGGAAACAGACAAGTTTGTAATTACCTTCTGAAAGTGATTATCTCAGATATTCAAAATCACTTGCTACTTTTGCTTCGTAATGAGAGGTGAATGGTGATGTTTTAATAAATTAAAAAAGCCTCTCTGGAAAAACTGAAAAACATGAGAGAGCTCTCAGCAAGCTCTTAGCAAACTTCTGTGGGTGACAACAAAGAAGCCTACCTGGATTTTCAAAAGGCTTTTAACAAGGTCTCTCATCAAAGGGACTGGTACTGTAGAATTTACCATGGCATAGTCTCCACATGAATTGAATAAAACTTCAGCTAATTAAATCATGTACCTTGCACCTTTCTTTTCTTACGATATGTCTGAGGCAATTTATACCTGGATATTATTTCACATTGTAGGCACAGTATGCTGAAGCATATTTAATTTCATCTGAAAGGTGAAAAAGAATACTTCAGGACATATTTTAGGAAACAGAGGTACATCTACTTCTCTTTCAGATTGAGTTTTCATTCCCTTCAATAGTAAAAACTACAAATCAGAAAGTCTGCTAGGGTGATGATTGCACTATGGGTTTGGAGATTTATATCTCTGTGAAATGCTAAAATATGTAGTCAAAAATAACAAAGTGAGAAAAGCACAGAAGGTATGTTGTAGTGAAACTTTGCTTGCAGTGTGGGTGGTTCTGTAGAACTAGAAGATATAGCTGGGAGATCATTGTAAGAGCATTCCGTGGTAGTGAGACTGAGGTGAAACCAGAAGAATAATTCGTGGCAGAAAAAACCTCAACCCTAAAGACTGATGACAATATTTCTGTTGCATCTTGGGCAGATAATTAGACAGAAAGAGCTGTGGACAGGAATCCTCTAGTGGAAGATTATTCGCATACTCTTCAGAAAATAATTACCAGCAATACCTAGCAGATGACTTTAGCCTTCAGTTGTTCACCAGCATAACTCTGCAGTGTTTATTTGCTGCCCTTTTTAGTAGACTTTTGTTCGAATAAGGACTGATGGATAAGATCCTTTAACATTGTTATAAATATTGAGAACATAAATAAAAAGAATATTTTAATTTTTTTCAAAAATTATTTAAAACCATTTTCATAACATAAGCATGTAAATTTCTATTAACAGCGTACCAGGAACTTTATTCTCTCATAAATGAGTTATAAATTAAAAACCTCTGACATTCAGAAGAAGAAGAAGAAACATTTTAAACAGATAGCAATCCAGCTAATATGAAAGGCACACTATTTTATATCAGCTTGTGGTTTAGTCAAAGCTTCAATTGCAATCTTAAAAATCTCTGCAGTGATGGGAATTGGATTCAGATGAGACTTTGAATCAAAGTAGGATAATAACATTACAAAACTTTTTGTAAAAGAATGAAAAAGGTCTTGTGTAAAGATTAGTTGTATAAAATCTGCAAATCTTGGTTTCATCCAAACAAAATTAGTGGGACTCTTGCAGTAGATATTTCTGTTTGAAAAAACCTAGAGGGATAGATGCAGATTTGTGAATAAGAGTAGACAGTGAGTTTGCTTGGCATGCATAAGGGTTCAGATATCTGGTGATACTTTTGGCTTAGCCTTGACTCTGACATCAGCGTTATCTCCATTCCTAAGACAGACATATATTGTACTGTTGGTCTTTTTTTCATTATAAATATATTAAGATGTTTTTATTGTGTTTGACAGATAGAATATGTCATTTTTAGAACAAAGTTAAATTTGTAGTGACTTGCATAACTTTTCAGTACCTAACAAGCCTAGTTCTTAGCTTCAAAGAATGAAACATCCAGAGATTCACTTTATTAAAAATATGATAAATAAAAAAAGAAAGACCCCCTGAGACAACTCAATGTCCACTGAAATTAAAGTGCAATGTCTGATGTTCCATGAGTGAGAAAACAAAAATCTTAAGTTTGAATGATCCCAAGTCTTACTGGTAAACTCAGAATTAATAAGTCTTTTAATGCCTTAAAGTCCCTGCTTTATTTCCTGCAGTAAGATGTTTGACTTACTGATGGGTGAAAGGAATCATATTATTTATTAAGGTTCTACAAAGTCTTACACCTCTCTGTATCACCACATCCTTATGAAATAACAGAATAAGATGCGACACTCAAACTTTGTCTTGTTACTGTTGTTTGGGATGGTTTGGCTGGGTTTTTCTTCAATTTAATGCAAAATTTTAAAACTTGCAAGAATTTTGGGAACATTGTCAAATGATACAATGGTAAAACTGAATGGAGCCATATGTTTAGAAACCATAGCCTTGCTGATGAGTTCATGTGTTATATAAAGAACATAACCTACTGATTTTTTTTAATTATAAAAAAACTATTTTTAAAATAAATTTGTATTATAAACTTAAAATCAGTACTGGTAGTAGTACTTTGTGAAACAGTCTATTTTCTAGAAGAGAAATTACTATTTGAGAGAAAAAGAATCTACAATTGCAAAATAGCAACAGTGTTTGAAATAAACCTTGTCTACATGAAGCCACCTCGGAAGAAATATTTGTTAGTAAATATGTTGAAATATCATAGTGACAAAGCAAAACTTCTTTGTTGCAGAGGTAGGATAAGAACCTGTTCACCTCTGTCTCAGGTTACAATAGGCTGCAATATACAGCGAAGAGGTAAAAATATTTTGACACATAAAACCGTGTCATCCTTCCTGATAATTTATGATTTAAGGGCTCCTTAAATCCTCGGTACTTTGAGTTCCTCTAGAATAGATGCATACAGTTCGGACATTTTTACAGTTTTTTCCTGGCTTTCAGCTTCCCAGTCTTATCTGGGATGAAGCCTATATCCAGCCAATTGTGGTCTAGGTGTCCCATGAAGACCTCCCTGGGATTCCTGAGATCATGGAGCCTTGGTGCCTTGAAAATCTCCACCCACCGCTGCAACAGAGCACAACAGCTCTTCCAATAGCACACAGAAAACCTGCTGGCAGACTAGAAATTTCATTTAGAGGAATTAAGTAGAGAAAGTGAAATATGACTGGGACATCAGTTTTCCCAAAGCACAGCTGTGGAATGTTTCATGACTGTGAGTGGTAGAATTCTCAGTTATGCCCATCTTGTGAGAATAATAAAGTCCATTCAACAGTATGTTTCCTCTAAATGCCATGCTCTGGGATTTTACTACTACAAACAAAAAGAAAAATGTCACTGCTGAGTCAAAAACACCAGCAGTGCCTGATGTTTTCCTAAAGGATTTTAATTTACCTGAAGTATAGAGGGGATTTAGACTAATTTATCTTGTGAAATATGAAATGATCTAATAACTGTAATAGATCAGAAGATGGAAATAGTCTTTGTTATACAGAGTTCATTGGTTAAATTATTTTAGAGAATAAAAAAGAGGCTTTTCGATTCAAAATAAGATAAACAATAATAACTCTTAATCAAATGGCAGAATTTAGTGGTCTTAGGATTTGCTTTACAGCTAATGTTACTTAAATATATATATGTCTTTTGAAACATGATATTAGGAGGTGGTAGAAGTTACTTTGCTGTAGGAGCACCACTTTTATTTAGACAAGACAGAGAATAAAAAAATTTGTGCAGAGTATGCAAATTATTAATTTTATGCATGCATGTTTCTTTCAGCAGGATTAAGCACTACTTTTATTGTTTTGCTGAACTTGGCTATAGGCAGCTTCTTACAGAGACTATTATTTAGATATGTCAGAAATATTTGATAAATTTTATATGCCATGTTTTTGTAAACATTTTAACTGATATCTTTACTTCTGTTTACATGGCTCAAAGGTTTAATTAAGACAAGAAAGTTAATTTGGATTTGCACAAAAAGCATGAATGTCAAGCAAGAAGAATATACTCATGTATTTACTTGCTTGCTTGTTTGCTTTTCTTCTCCCTTCCCATCTCTTGTTCATTTGTTCATGTTAAATTACTTGTGAGCCAGGATTTCTTGTTTTTTTCTTTTTTTGGTTTTTCTTTTTTTTCTTTTCTTTTTAATATATTATGTTTACATAAATTTTTATTTTTCTGTTTAATGAGACTGGAATTAAGGGACTATGTACCCATAGTTTTTTACTTAACCATCATTATAAAGATCAATAAATATCTTTCACAGTCTTTAAAAAAGATTGATAAGCAACTAAAAGCCAAGACATGGGGCAGGATTAAGACTTATCAAGAGTTTCGGTAATTTGTGTGAAATCACTGTGGACTAATGTCCCCCTAAAGTCCAAGGGCTCCCAAGTCAGTTCTCTGAAAGAATGTGGTAAAATCTAACATAGGTCTATAGCATTTTGTATTGAAAAAAAGTTATGGTAAATACGTTGCTATCAAAGAAGCCTCTCTGGAGATCTGCAAATCACTCACTTGAGTAAATCCTTATTTGAAAGAACTCACATTTGTCATAATACCAAAATGATGCAATGAAATGTAATTCACATGCACTTTTCTAACCTTCAGGAAATTAAAAAAGGATATAAAGCTGTACTAGCTTTACAACTACATGGCATCCCAGAAACTAAGATTACTGTGTAAAAGTTATGAGGGCCTCTGACATGGGAAATAAACCATCAAGGTTAAGAATGTAATATGTTTTACCTCACATATTGGTAAGTTTGTTAGCAAATCAGCCCTTTTAGATCTGTGTGTATAAATGAAGCCACAGGAGTGGCACAGAAAATTCACCTTTTCTCCCATACATAGGTGCCACCTTTTGATTCATATCAGGTAAGACATTCACAGTGCAGTCTTGGGTCTAACTTCTGCCTTCTAGCATCACTGCTAAAACACATCATCATGACCCATAAACAGTGATCTACTGACCTGTTGAAACTGTTCTCTTAATTACTCTAGGAAATCAATGGATTTTATTTGCAGGAATGTATTGATAAGAAAAATTATTCCAATATTAGCCTTCTAAACCCTTAGTGATTTTTTTTTCTGAAGGCTGTGATTTACCGCTTTGGAATCAGAGAAGAGATCTGCTATCGGGAAAAGGAAAAGAGATATTTTACGAATGCACTCTTAAGTCAGTGAATGCTGAAAGTCAGGACACAAATTGTATTTGCTTCCCCAGCAACAGAGGTTTTATTACCAGCTTACAAAAAACACCATACAATTTCTTTATTTCACATTTTTAATGTCATTCACCCTATCATGGTCTGGTTTTGAAGGTTTCTAGTTTTGTTTTGTGTCTTTTGCAGAATCAGTACTGTGATCTGGACAAGAACTGATGCTAATGTCAGTGGTGGAAACATAGTAGGATTTTTCAGTAATAAAGGACAAACCTACATGCCTTGGTAGATCCCTGTTTCTCTTCTCTGCACACCCTTGTCTGCAAGCATCAAAACAACTCAGTCAAGTATCTCAAGTTATTGCACATTTATGATATCCTGCCTCTTGAAGCTAGTTTTATTGCTTTTCTAAATACTTGTTTTCCATGAACAACAAAAAGATTTGCTTGTGACAATCCTGACATCCTCAGCACTTACTGTGTGCAAGTGATGGGTGATGTGGTGAATGAATCTGAATTGCAATGTTCTTCTTGACTGTTTTGCTCAGTTTAAGTAGAGAGCACAGACACATTTGCATTAAGCATAGTCTCTTTCAGAAGAAGAAATGAGCACTTGGAATTTGAAGACTGTCAAATGCATATTTTGTTGAAAGGGAAGCCTTTTGATTTTGGCATGTTTCACTAATGGCTTTTCCTGACAGGATTTCTTTCTGAGCATCCATTTTCTACTTTTTAATATCTTGTCACTTGGACTTTAAATCTTGCATATTGTCCTTTTCCCTGAAGAGAGAGATTTCAGCTACTGTTGGCTCTGCTGTTAAATTTTACACCTCAGTGATAATAAAATATCAAAGAAGCTATTTCATGGCCTTTTAGCGATGTAGATGGATGGATTCAGATCAGAGAAATGGAGTTGGCCATAGAACTCATCTAACATATGCCCTTATTTAATTGATGATAGATCTATTAAATGCAAAATAAGGGACTGGAAATTGGTGCTATATTTTAATCCATTTATGTGGCTTTTTTTTTTTTTTTTTTTTTTTTTTTTTGAGTCAAGGTATTTTGTTCTGCACCTGTGAATATNTCATTTTTTTGTTTTTTTTTTTTTTTTTTTTTTTTTTTTTAGGTCACTGAAACATTTAAAAGATGCTGAAGTTTAAACCACTGGTGCCCACAGTTAATAGGAAAGACTTGAAAAGCAGATGGTGTGATGAACCACAAGTGCAAAGCACGAATAACTTGCTAATCCCCTTGACACAGGATATTACTCTAAACATGCCCAGTCTTGATTTATTGCAATATGTATGGCTTTTTTATTTTATATCCTTTTTTTGTGTGTGTGTCTAGTATAAGTTTTATATTCAGTGTTGTGGGCTATAGAGGGGAACAAAAAAAGGTGTTGAAATAAATATATTTGTCACAATGAAGCTGTTGCCTTTGTGGCACTCTTCCTTCAGTGTTTTGTGATCAGGTTTTATGAATCAGTACCACAGCATAACCCAAAAGAAGGCAATCACTGCCCTGATCCTTTGACTGAAATGACAGAAATAAGGTTAACATTGATAACACTAGATCTAGGGTCCAAGCTCCTTAGTGCAGGTTTCCTGGAGAAATTGTATTTGCACCTACAGAAATACCATAAACTTCATCACTTGAAATTATTAAAATTCACACTTCAGCTTCCAAATGTATGCAGCGGAATCTTAGAGAGGCAATTAAGAAATCATTAATTTTATGTCTTACCTTCAAAGTATTAGGACATTAGCACAGATAAGTGTTCTACTTTTATGGAAGCATTTTGACTTTAGTATTAAGTGAGGTAATAAATAATAGCATAAATAAAACAACTTGGAGTTGCCTTATCTCTGACATCTTCATAAAGGCATGCTTGCCAATCCTACTTGTATTTCCCTCCTAACATCCTCTAACAAAATATTTTGTATTGATTTCTTTTGGAACAATGCCTAGTAATTTCACCTTTGATGAACTGACAACTTCCAAATGAAAATGTATTTCATTGCAGAAATACACAGGTCTTCACAGCAGGTAAAATGCAATTTAAAGTACACTCTTTGTAAGGCAGCATTCATCATGTGAGTGAATGAAAATGCCACAGGCACAGTGCATAGTTCTTTCTGAGGTTCAGCTAGTGAAGTTAAGCTGACCTCTTCATTAGGTGTTAAGGAACAATGTTTTGTGGACTTGTAAAATTCCTTGGTAAAGCAGATAAGAATAGTTAAATGTGCAACATTAATAAAGACCAGTACCACTTTGGCCTTCACAAAAAACAATTGCTGACACTTTGGCTTTTAGCAATTTCTTATCAAATACAGTTAGATTTTTTAGGTGTTAAGCAGGTTCCCTCACATGATGATTGCTGTATTTGAAACCTGGGAGAACCAGGATAGATGTGTGAACAAGTCCTAGATGTGTGAGAAAGAGGGAGAACAGAAAATAAAAGGAATTTTCATGGGTTTTTTGTTGCCTTACAGTTTAACAATTTGCAAATAGACTTGTTTCTACAGTTTCTTTCTTTTTAAAATTGATTACTTTTTTCCTCTGACCACAGTCAAAGTAATTAAGTAATCTTCTATTCTTTTGGACTCATAAGTTAAGATCCCAACATGAGGTAAAAAGGAAGTAAATCAATATATTTTTGATTACTATTTTGCACCATATTGCTCCCATACAGAAAATCAGAAGCTTTCTGCCCTATGTTGCAAACAGCTTATGACCTGGCTTACCTACTAGAGAGGACTCAGCAGACAAGACACACAAAGTGGATCTTAAAATGCAAGAGTATGGGAAAAGGTAGGTCATCAACTTGCAAAGAAAATTTGCTGTTCGCAAAAAGCTTCAGTAAGCTCTCTAATTTCAGAGGTGGTTTTGCCAAACTTTCAGCAACTTGAAAAAGATCAGTTTCCATAATTTGAGAATTCACCTATTCAAAAGAGAACAAAATGGACACAGAGTAAGTATAGCATTCAGAATTATAGGTAGCTTCTCAGTATTTTGGCCTTTCTGTCTACGTTTATGACAGGGAATTTTTATGTCTGAATCTTGTGCCATTTTGACAATGGAAAACTGTAGTTAATTTTAATATAGTTTCTTTATGTCCAGTCACATCTCAATGTCAATGTTTGTTACGCAAAAGTTTGCTAGGGGCATATCATATATATGGAACCAATAATTAATTCATCACTCATCTGAATTGTTTAATGACCACAGGAAAGCTGCAATGTTAACACAGTTAAAATGATTATACAAAAATTTCCCAGCCTGTCCTTTCCTCTGGTGTATGTCCACCCTTCCACATGTTTTGACTGACATTTTGTCTCTCCTTCATGAACGAGAGGCAATATTCTGCCAAGTTATCAACATCCTCAGTATCTCCTTCTGAAATATGAAGTTCAACCTGAGGTGCTTTTTCCTCCCTCTCTTTGGTTTATATATGTGGGAGTTTTTCATTGGGTTTTTTGGTTTGGTTTGGTTTTTTTCCCTCTTTTTCTCACAGTCCATGCTCCCATCTCAGAGACTTTAAACTAAAGCCAAATATTAATACAGTTGCCTCCCACCCCCAGCTCCCTTTAAGGGCTGCCATTTGTCATCTCTTGAGTCCCCAGCCCAGGCAGGCCTATACCACATAGGAGATCATGGGACCTGAACTAGAAGAGAAACCACGGTCACTCTTTGGCAATTCTTAGCACTTTCTATTGAGCTACATAAGGCCATAACTACTGATTAATTAGTTTTATCAAGACTTTGTTTTGTCCTCCTGCAGAACAAAGTTCGCATGTGAAATGTAAAACTGTCCATACCATGAAATTCCACAAGAAATTTCTTGTTTTCTGAATCATATTTTAGCAAACTGCAAAGCAAATTGATATTTTGACAGATGTGCTCTTTTAATTAGCTGTTTCTTGACTTATTTTACACACTTTTAAACCTAGAATTGTGATTTAGTTCACAAGCATGTAAAACAGTCCAAGTAATAAGGAAATAACTCTGAGTCAGTTTTTCTGCCTACCACTTAAAAGTGTAGTCTAGACTCATATTTCAAACTTTTGGATGGTTCATTCAATCATTTCATGCTTTAAATTTCTGTATTTCCTATTCTTGACAAGTTTTTGAAAAACAGATAGAAAAAGAATTGGCTTCTCAGCTAAATAAGGCAATCAAACGCTCGGTTTGAGGATTTCAGAAATCAAAAGAATAAATATGGAAGTCAGTCAGTAGTTTCAGAAACAGTAGCCAGAGAGAAATCTTTGCTCTGCAAATGGTACCAAATGAATTTTAAAAAGCGTTGTAAGCACTTTACTTTTTGTGTCAGTCCAAATCTGTGTCTGTGCTGAAGTTTCACTGCTGCTGTTTCGCAGAAAGCAGAATCCTGTGGATCCCAATTACAGGCCTTTTCTGTAGGCTAGCATCGCAGAAGCTGAAAATTTGGAGTCACCTGCTTTATCTCAGAGTCTTGTCTTTGAACTACAGTAATAAAGGCCAATTTCTGTCATTATTTCTTAACAAGTATCTGCAGAATGCAGGAAATTTTTGAAGATAAGTCAGTTTCCTGTAGAGTTAAATAGAATTATTCAGCTGCAGAGACTGTATTGTGAATAGAGATATACATACTTTTTCATTGGTGCAGCACGGTGAGGAATGACTCAAACCCAAAGCCTACTAACCTCATACTGGTTTGACAAGTACTGTGGATTTCCTATTGTTGCTTAAATTAATGAAAAGAAGTTCAGAAAAAAATGTGTTGAAGACAGCAAAATATTGAACCTTGGTGGATCCTTATTGTCCTAACCACGTGGTTCCTTGCCAACATCTCAAAGAGTAATAATCTTTCTCACAAATTCACTTAAGCCACAGTAATTTAGTACTGCTATGCATCTGTAACTTTTAATTATCTGTTTAATCAGGCTGTGAATAAACTAAAGTAGGTTAATTTGAAAAATCCTATTTGGCCAAAGTGTTTTGACTGGCTCTGAAACATAGCCAGCACCCAGTGAGATTACAGTAATGAGGAAAGATGGATATTTTTTCTGGAATTTGTATTATTACAAATTAATTATTAAATAATTAAATAAAACTATTAATTTAGATATCCCATAACATCACTTTGCATATTACAGCAGACTGACAGTTATTATTTTCAATTAATGTGTCACATGGTCACAAAAAACAACAACTGGTGAAAGTCTAGATATTATGGAGAAATATTTATGATTATGGTTTATGTCTTTCCAGTCATGTCTTTTGAAACTTTCCCTTTCAAGATAGCCTGCTAGGTAAAACTGTGCTGTCTATCTACGTGATGTGAGCAAGTGCTGTACTTGCCTTATCCGGTTTATAGCCTGGAGAAATCTGTTATTACACAGCATCTTTTGACTGCTTGAAGACTGTTCGTTTGCATGTTATTAAGGTGTAATAATAGACTCATGTCCATAACGTGTACTGTTAATCTTGATGTTCATTATCTCCACTGCACGCCTCCAGCGACTGCTATTTACACTGCTATGGAAATGCTAATTAATTTCTGTATTCAAAGTGTCAGCAACTAGCTTCTCATTTACAAAAAAGTATTGTACTACTTATATTGTCTTGGAAGAAAATTGGGGGGAAGGGAGGAAGACTTTTTTGAACTGCAGGGTGGAGAGAAAATTGAAGTTTAAATCACTCTGATATCTGCACTATACTAAGCATTCACTACGTCTCAAAATGCAGTGAAGCTCTACTTTCAGACTGAAGACCATTGTGTTTTCTAGTCACTATTCAGGCTGCAGGAATTGAATGTGTTTCACTGAATATATCTGTGTGTGACTGTAAATTTATGAATATAAGAAAAAGGCTGAGAATATATATCAGCTAAATGACTTCTTCCGGTTTCAGACACTGTTCCTGTATTTCATCAGCTACCACTGGGTATATCAAATAATGATAAAAATCCACCTCCAGTTTGAGATAAATAATTCACTGAAATTATTGGTGTATGCAAGTATTTGGGGAATAGAGTTTTGCTGTTTTCCGGTATATATATAGGTAGCCTCATTGAGACATTTTAAGAAAAAAAAAAATGTTCTTAACCTTGGAAAGGATGTGAATTTGTTATTTCTAACATCTCTACAGTTATAGCTATTTCAGAAGAAAGGTGAGAGTAAGAAACACAGGTAGCATATAGATATTTAAAACTGTAGGCTGAAAGGAGAAAAAAGTCTTAGAAAGGAAGGACCAATCTTCCTTGGTATTATACTAACACATTTTAGGAAAGGATGATCAGAAACCTTAAAAACCTTCACATGTGTTGCAAGGTAATAATTTAACAGCCAAGTTGCTGAGTTTTTTCACTTGTACTATACATGTGGAAGAAACATACAGTAGCCTACTATATTTACACAATATTTTTCTAATCAGCAAATATTTTAACCACCTTACATCTTTAATTCTATTTAATGAAGTATACAAATTTCTGTGTTATGGAAATGAAAAGCAGTATGTGAACGTGTAAGTAATAATGAATGCTTCTGATAAAGCTTTAATCCAACCCAAACTTACCAGCTATTTTTCAAGCTAGTATTAAACAAGACAAATATAATTGGTTTGATTTGCCTTACCAGAATTGCCTTGGGTTTCTTGCTGGCCAGAAGGCCACTTTGTTTCTTCTGAAAATGAAATGCATTTAGGAGATGGGATGTCAGACAAGGTAAATACAATTATAATTTACTGTCTTCTGAAATGTTCCAGTCTCATATATGTGTAAATACTCGTGAAAAAAAAAGAAACTGATAACTAATTTTTCCTAGGTCACAAAAGGGCTCAGTAATAGAACGGGCTTTATGGAAGGTAAATACTAGACATTTCTGAAGCTGCAATTCTGTGCCATGACACAGACAGGGGAGGTTATTTAGAGCATAAAACAAGAAACAAATTTTGAGAACAAACTCTGATGCTACTTCACAAGCCTTTTAAAATGTGACTGAAAAATATTTGCATAAACAGGACCATAATCATATATGTATGATTTTCAAAAGCACAGAAATGGAGGTGGGCACTCAGTTGATATGGTTTTTCACTAAAGATCCCTGTGGACAGTACAACAAAATACAAAAAACTATGCAAGCCAGCACTAAGAGACAGCTTCTCTTCAGATACTGTTAATCTTGAGATACTATCATAGTATAGAATGACATGCTTTGCTATGACCTTATCTATGCAGGGAAAAAAAATGTATGTGCGATGTTGTGAAAAATCATAAAAAGCTGCAGCATGTTATACAACAGATATGGACCAGATTTGAATTCTTTACACACAGAAGGTGCCTAATAAAGTTTAAAAGCTCACAAAACACGCAGCACCAAAGGATTCAACAAACCACCAAAATCCAACAGAGAATCAACCCATAATTATGTAGTTTAAATCTTATTAGCATATACTTTAAATGCAGCTTGGCTACTAAGTGGTTCCTCACTGTAGTATATGCAATGCTGTATCTATTTTCCTGAGAACTCCTGAATTGTACATTTTTACTTAGTCCCATTTTCTTTTGTATTAGACCATAATGGAAGGATTTTACTATTGAATTTGTGAACCCAACAGAGAGACCTTTGTGAAGAGGTTTTGTGGAACAAAAGCGTGACTAAAGACAATCTGTGGCTTGACCTACTGTTTGCCTGAAGTGGTGCAATAACAGTGATTTCTGAAAAGAAAGATTTTCCACAGATAAGGTTAGAGGTAGATTGTGATCATTAATTGTGCTAAATTGGTTCGTTGTGCATTTGAGTGCTTTCCTTATCTTTGCAAGGTGCTGGTGTTATGACAAACCAATAGGACAAGAACATCAGGAAAATTAAATTTCAAATAATCATGTAATCCTCCAGGGCTCATGAGCCTTCAGAAGCTAAGGTTGGCTGAAAATCATCTTAAATTGTGGCTTTTAAGAGGATGTGTATACATGGAGTTTAAAGATACAGTTTTTGTAAGATTAACTGTCTGGATAATTTGATTTAAAGCTTCTGCTTTACATAAATTCTTTTCTCTGACAATTTGCAGTAACTTCTCTGACATTAAACTGCCATAGTACTTAAGTATTTCTTATTGAATCATGCAGCTGCATTTCCTTTAAAATTTCAGGCCTTTTCTTTGAAAAGAATTGAGCATTCTGGGCAAAACTTAAAAGGTAGAGCTTATAGCCACAATGGAACCCGTGGCAGTTGTTTTCATCTTGTCTTTTAACTTTCCAGGCTACAAGGTAAGAGGAAGATTTGAGTTCTCACTTCACTAGACTTGTATGCATCCAGATCACATTCAGCAGTTGTGGCCACAAGATTTTATACAAGTGTTTATGATGAGATACACACAGGAATGACTCACTTGGCAGGGCCCTGGACGAGCTCAGGAACTGGCCTGAGGATGGACAAGTCATAGCTTCCATAGCCAGAGGATGAAGTCAAGAAGATATTTGGATTACAGAAGGGAGTTTGATGTGATACCTGAAACAAATAAAGGTTAGAAAGACAGTCTTACCTACAAATACAACACCTAAGAATATAAGGCATAACCACTGCTCTGCCTAGTCTGAATTCTGCCTTGGACACTTGCAACAGAAAATGCTATTTAGGGAGTACAGGCAAGCCTGGACTTTTTTTTTCTTTTTCTTTTTCTTTTTTTTTTTAAATTTTATTTTTGTGGTCCCTTAGCACATGGAAATGTTGTCTTATGAATTATAGAGGATAATAATGCCATCACTCCAAGCATGTGTCCCTTCCTACTTCTTCCTCCCACTTTATATCCTAAGAATGATGCCATATGGTCTGGAATATCCCTTCAGTCAGTTTGGGTCACCTGTCCTGGCTGTGCCTCCCATACATCCTCACCAGCAGGGCACTACAAAAAGCAGAAAAGACCTTGGCTGTCTGTAAGTCGTACTCAGCAAAAACAAAAGCATGTCTAAATTATCAACCCTGTGTTCAGCACAAATCCAAAACACAGCCCCATACCAGCTACTATGAAGAAAATTAACTCTACCCCAGCTATAACCAGCACCAGATTATAGGTTAGCAAGGCTATATCCTTGTTTTTGTAAATCTGAGTAAATCCTGCTCCCTCTGTCCCCCCATTCTCCACTCTGCAGAGTCCTGATTTCGTAAGTCTCCCTTCACAGGACTGCTGCTCCATTATTAGGGCTGCTCTAGTTGCCCTTCTCTGATCCTCCCTTGCCTTCATAGTGGGATGAGTTCACTCTGAAAGAGGTCATCCTTCCTGAGATGAGCTCTTGAAAGAACTCTAACTCTGTTTGCATGCATTGCTTTTAGTTGATTGGCTTTTCTAAGTCAGATATTTATGAAATACATCCATAGGGCTCTTATCATAGATGATGTTATTTTCATCTTTAATACCTGAGGTAAGGCAGTACCAATATCCCCATTTAGGAGATAGGACACTTAGACACAGAGAAATTGGTAGCATCTGGCATGGTTATTAATTTAATATAAGTCTCTTAAGCTTATGCCATCATCAGGGAACATGCTGCTATAGTCAGGAAAACATGATTTTGCTCTTACTAGCAGAAAGCTATGGGTCTATTAACCTGGCATTGCAAGGTCTCAAGGATTTTTTGAACTTATTTTGCCTGAGCTGGATCTCACTTGTTTTTACAATTGCTAAGTTACCAAGTGGCTATTTTCTCACCTGTTTTAACTGAATTTCTCTCAATACCATTCATAGGCATTTGGTTTACCATAAAATTACTCTTCACAATATTTAGAACTGAAGGACAGGTGCAATTACAAATCTCTGTCTGGTAACACATGAGAAGGATGCAGACTGATAAGAAAAAATAATAAAATAGCCCTAAGCAGATCTAATGCTGAGAAAGAAGATGGTACTGTCATGAACGTCATGCTACTACCCAAAAAGACACTGGTTTTAGTACTTCCTTCCTTCTTTTCTGAGAAAGACTGAATCTGTCAGCTGTGCACTGGGGATAAGGGAATGATGGGCAAAGCACCAGAGGAAAGGCAGAGGTACTAGAATCTTTTTGTATAGCAATTTTAGTATGGTTTTTATTGGAATTTTTCATTTTAATTAAATTTAAGTTAGGCCCATAAATTAGACATTAATGGGAGTAGTAAGAAATGTTAAGCTCTGTGGTTCATCCATAACAAGCTTTGGTACGTAAGGTTGTTTTCTCCATGTGGATTCTAGCATCAAAGTACTTCTAGCTTAAATTGTCCCTAACTGCTAAGTCCATCTAGACCCATATATCTGAAAGGTATGTCTATTTTGACAACAAATTCTAAACAAGTGTGATTGTAGTTAATGTGAAATCTAAGCGGTATGTGACTCATATGGCCAGCTCTAGCCTGTGATTGTCGGTGACTGAAACACGGACTTTGCTGGGTCCGATGAGGACTCTCCAGCCCTCATGTCCTCTGTGGCTCACCTACAGCTCCAGTCCCTGATACAGGGCACCATTCGTAGCGACTGAGACACGGACCCAGACTGGCAGGGAATCTGAATCGTTTATTCAGAGAAACGAGCCGGTTTTATACACTTCTTCAAGGCACAGCATTTCCTTACATGGCAATGCTCACTATGTGACCTATCCCATGCTGCCACAGCAGCAACATGCTTTCTGACTGTCCTTCTGTGGGGTGATCACGCACTGTTCATCCGTCTGTCAGCTTCCAGCAGCTCCTCTCCGTAGGGCTCTGCTGTGTGACACCTCCTCCCCCCAGGGTCCAGTGGAGACAAGCCTCTCTGTGCTGCCATGTGCTTCTTTGTCCGACAGCCTGTAACTCAACTCCATCCCATCTCTTCCCACATGTGATATAACTTTCACAAGCATTATTTGCTGTATTTTTAGATTAATTTTTCAGAAAAATATTTTGTAAATTGAGTGTTTCCTGAAAATCAATTGAATAAGGTATAAATTCTGTCAATATGATTATGGTGTTAAATAGAGGGATCAAACTTGTGACTAATTAAAGTCATATGGCTTAAATTTTCACATTTTGAACAGCTCTTCCCAAGATGAAATTTTATAAAGCTATCAATTTTTCAGCTACATTGCAATGCCAGCTCTGTGATGAGTTAAATTAACAAATTGACAGTTATATTAATAAATTGTCTCCCGAAACAGCAGAGCTGATGTATCTCAAGCTTTCTAATTTACAGATGCTTCCTGTGCTTATCTGTTACTCTGACAAGAGTATTGTATGTCCATAGGTCAGTGGTCAAAAAATCAAGAAAAGAGAAGAGAAAAAAAAAAAAAAAACGTATTTAACTTTCAATTTCTCTTATTTCTGGTTGGACAAACTTGATACAACAGTGTTCCTTTTCTGAATTAAGATTACTGGTAGAACACTCATACTAAACAGTGGAAAAAAATACCTTTTGAAATCTCTAACTTCATCAAATGCCTTTCCATAGTAGCTGTACAACTTGTTTTAAAGTTTGTTTTGAAACTTAAGTGTCAATCACATGGACATTCAGTGCTGTGATCCATTTTGAGATGATAGAGGTCGTCTGTCAATTCTGAATAAATGCTAGAATTATGTAGATCTATTTTCCAGTAATCTAGCAGAAACAATAAAAGCCTTCAGCAGAAGCATAGGTTACCTGTGTGGTCAGGGAGAAACTGAGCATTCTGTTACCTGGCAGAGCTGCGTAGCTTGAGTTGTGTAGGTACAAACAAAAGAGCATCACAAAAACCACTCAAGAAAATTATCTTGGTAATATCTGGGAGCAGGACCTGCAGTATCGCTCCTACCTTGTAACCTTGTCATCAATGGGACTCCTCACTGGTCACTCTTCTGAGATCCTCTGCACTTAAACACAGATTCTGATTAGACTTTGGCAGGGTGTTGTGACTTAAGGAAGTACTTGACCTACTTTGACCAAGTTGTAAGAAACCCTACAGAGCAAACTCAGCATTCAGTTTACAATGAAAGATCATGGGATTTATGACCAAAGTATTTATGCATTCATTTATTATTTATTCTTTTATAGCATTCATATGCTATAATTATTACTGCACTCTGAATAATATCATGGATTATCCATCTTAAACTAACAGAAATTCTGTCCTAGCTCATACAAAATCCATTAGGGATGTACAGCATGGCCGAACCATGCTTTCACATTAGACAGAATTATATCTGATTTACTATCCTATTGAACATGCCATTCTTTTAACATGCAGTGTGTACACAACAGATGGATTTACCTACATTGATTTCAGAGTAGTCAAGGTTATACCTTCAACAAGCTTTTTGTTTGCTTGTTTTAACTAACAATTCACATTGATTCTAAAAAGCCAGTTTATGTCCGAAACACTATTTAGATTAATATAACACTTTCCTCTGTTAAGATTTAGAAGCTGATTTGCATGCGTTTACTTCAGTATTGGTACATTGATCAAGTTGTTAAACTCACTGCTTTTGCAAGCTTAGAATTTTTGTTTGCATCAAAAATGATTTGTGATGGTGCATAAAACTTCCTGGTTTGGAGTGCTTGGATTTATATGTAAGTATATAGGCTAAATATTGCACAGCCTACACTGTTTCTTCTCCCTATTCCTAAATTGGATACAGGAGTATATAGAGAGGTTAATTTTACCTGAGTTAACCTTTCATGAAGCTCAAGCATTGAACAGATTTTCTTCTCTGAATTAAGCAAAGATATATATTCTAAGATCATAACAACTGTTACAGCAACCAATATGGAAATAGTATCCATTTATTGAAATCTCATTTTTCAGTATTAAAAATTTTTACCTTTACTAGCGTTTAATAGGGAGATTATGTAGGTGTAAATTGAAAAACAAAGAGGCTGTCATTATTCACAACAATTTTATATGAAAATAAAACTTTATATAATATTTCCCCACAAAAAAATCTATGGTGAGTGCACTGAAATAATAAAACGTAAGACAGTTTTCAGGTTTCACAATTTATTTGTTGCACAGACATTCACAGACTGAACATGAAGAAAACATATATCCTCATGTAAGCAACCAAATTCCTCAAACAGGATAAACAGTCATCATGTGCATGATAATGGGGGTCCCCATTTCAAGTGTCTTTGACATGACATCTTTGCCTGGATCAGGTATGACTTCTCAAACTGATTTTCTGGTGATTTTCTGTAACTGAGCAGTCCCCTTATTGTATGTGGCAACCCCAGAATATGCATAAGCATTTGTTATAGATTATTTTAAACTGTATTCAAAGCATCTCCTACATAGAAAAGACTGAACTGTAAGAAGGTTCCTAGGTTGTCCTGGTTAACCACCCCAGATGTTAATCAACAGTGCATTCAAGCTTGCAAATAGCATCATTTAAATGGCCTATGCACAGCAGGAACTTCCTGGGGGAAATCTCTAGGTCTATCCTGTTCACATAGGTACAGCCTTGACAGACAGATGTATCATAATCTTAAACACAGATTTGCCTAGAGTTTCTCTATACAGTAAAAATGGCTTAAATTTCCCAGATCTTGCAACCCCAGGAAATTACAAGTGACAAATTTTCAGAATAAAAAAATTCAATTACATTCAAGTGAAGAACTTACCTTAAAGCTCAGGAGCTTGTTTTTTTCTAAAAAATAATCAAGACTATGAAGTACTTTTATAATATTATTAAAATAAGACATGCTCCTGGAAGGTTAAAATATCTAACTGATACAACTTTACAGATTGCTCTTGTTGCATCCTTCTGTGATGAGAGATCCACTCCCCTTGCATGTACCATGGCACAGAGAATTAGATAGCCTGAGTATTTGCCCACTAAAAGAACCTTCTTCTCGCAGTCCTGACCAAATCCAGAATATTAGGGTACTAGCTTGGTAATTCAACAGACTTACATTAGACAACAAGAACATTTCTAGTCTCTTTATTTCTTACCTGAAGAACCTGTTGCTGGACATTCCACTACTTTGCTCAACTGCAGTTTTTTCTTATTTGTAAAATAATAATGATAATAATCATAATTATCATAATCATAATTGTGGGAAGATGACTAGTGGTAAAAACATAATGGTATGGAAATTATAGGGGAAAATACAATTGCTACTCCCTAAATGGAATGCAATCAGCATGTCCTACCTCCCAGAGAGAATACAATCTAAGGGGGACTAAAAGGAGGGTGGAGCAGACTGGAGGTACCTCTGCCAGGCTCTGTTGAAACCCTTGCAAAGAAGGAAACTCAGTGGTACTTCATAGCTGATAAAATCACCAGCAATCCTTGAACCTTACCCTGTCACAATTTTCCTTATAAAGTGTTATTCTGTAAACTGTTAATGTGACTCCTTCAAGGGTACTGGCCATTGCTGGCAGCAGGTAAAGGTGTGGAGACCCAGGAGGGCGTCTCTGTTTGGCATGTGAGCCTGAACACTCAGTCAAACCACGCTCCAATCTTGTGAACTGTTCAGTGAAGGGTCCCCATAACAGGATGCTGAAAGACTGGTCAGGAGCAAGGGTCTCAGCATTCCTGGGTTGCTGACAGACTAATGAAACACTAAAGGTTTGAATATATCTTTCCTTTTCACATGACACAAGGAGACTGGATAGTAGGTTTAGGGAATGCAAACTCTGTTGAGAATGATCACTATAGTATAACTAAAGAGAGGTTTTGTTTGTGGAAACGGAATTTGAAATGCCTTCTTCCAGTAGCTGATGTACAGTAGCATGCCACATACTATATGCTCCTGTTTTCTCTGAAATACTGAAACAGTGAAAGTAGAGGTGAAAAAATAGTTCACAGTTTCATGAGTTCTGTAGTCATCAAAAGGAAGGAAATCACCTGGGTAGCCACTCAGAACTATTTCCATATTACACCACCAGGTGACTTATGTTTAGTCTCCAGGTGACAGTAGTTCTTGCTCATTCTTTTCCCATAAGGAAAAGGTCCAAAGCTGATCAATGTTGCACACTTATCTGATGTCTAGAACATCTTGCCCCAAAATTAGAGTTAAGAGTTTCTTTTTCTTGTTGCTGTATCTTTCATCTAATTTTATCATTCTAATAACTTATTACTGTATTTATCCTAATTTATCGTTAGTGTCTCACAATCTGCTACATTAAGAGCACTGGCAGAGCTTGACAGTAACAGACCAGTTGTAGCAATACTTTTGAACATGAATGTCAATTGCCATGACCAGGAGTGAGAGCACTAATTCACTTTATGCTGATCAGTGAGAGGTATGTGAGTTGTTACACTGTTTTTACCCATGACGACAAGGATCTTGACCAGATCTAGAGAAAGTCTGGAATTAAGTGGTTCCTAACTGTCCTCAACAGAAATAGGTCTGATCTAACACTGTATTTCTGCTGACTGTATTGTGATAGGTGTGCACAAAAAATCATTCCACAAAGTTCTTGACTACTCATAACTTTTCCAAATGATTTGGATTGATTAGTTGTGCTGACCTGTCTATTCAAAGGGTGGAGACAACCTTCTAAGAGTAATCTAACATGCCATCAAGGTCTGTTTCAGAGGCAAGAGCACTACCTTAAAGAAAGTAGATAAATTGCTCAGGAACAACCTAATACTCATGACTGACATAACAGTCCAGTGAGTAAATATTGCATATCAGAAAGGGCAGAGTCTAATTCATTATGTGCTCCACACAGTAGCACTAAACTGGGCTGGGAATGAGGGGTGGAAATATGCAAGGAAGCATGTGAAACCACAAGTCTAGAAGGAATATAGATATGAGACTGAAATGTCTAATTGTGTGAGTACCCCAACAACAAATGAAAGATTATATTTAAAAAAATATTTCCAATATAATCAAACCAGCTACCTCACAGCAGACACAGAAAGAGATGAGTGCAGCGTAATAGTTACACATTAAGTAGGCTTGGATCTTCTTATGCAAGCCATAAGTGTATTTATTTCATATAAATGTTCATATTAGAATTTTATAAATAACTCTGCATTATTAAAACACATGCATAGTCTCCATAGGAACTGTTTCTGTTTTGGGTGTATGATAAATGTCAGTGTGTTCTCTCACGGTCCCAGCTGATTGCTGTGTACAGTGACCTTTTGCATTTTTATAAACCCCTACATGCAGCAATCATTGCTAGTGGGAGTTTATGTGTTTACCTGAAATCAACATTGCCAGAAAAAAAAAGAAATTTAAAAACTACTCCTTCTAAAAATATTAACTTAGAAATGGCTAAGACAGTCAGTAAATATATCACAAAGATGTATTAATCTCTTTCTCCCCTTCCTTTTATTAGAAAACCTGAAAACTAAATGCTAACTTTGGTGAACTGATTGCAGATGGTAGCATCTTAGAATAAATGTAAGAGAGGGGTAAATAATCTACTTTCTTTATGTAATTTATCTTACAGTCTTATTTCTAGTGGGCTTTTTAAAAAAGTGAGAAACATCTACAACGCTATAGCTATAATATATATATTTTTGTTTATGCTGCAAAGAAATGCATAATGGGGCATCCTAGAATATGGACAGGCAATCATGCTGGATATTATAATTAAAAGGTTTTGTTAAATGTGCAGCAGTTTGTATCTAGCATTCTAATACTTAACAATTGTGTCTCTCTGTGGAGGGCTCATTTGAGAATTAGAGGTGTGACTGCAGCAATACTCCCAGAGCACAGTGGGAACAGATTTTCAGCACTGGCTCCTTATTTCCCCCGCAGTGCAAGCAGAGGAGAAGGAGGGGAGGGAGGATTAATTCTCTGCCACGTTGTTCCACTTGGTTTCGCTTACATATTTTTTGAGGAGGCAAATGAAACCACTTCTCACTACCTATACTAAGTGGAGACTAGTGGCTTCAAGGAATAAAATTTCCCTTTCTCATCTACCCTAATACCCACAAGTTTGGAGCTCCTATCATTGCCCTTTGTGAAAGCCTGAGTCAAATGTGGGGTCAAAGGGGACGGAAACATGATAATCAAACTGTGACTTCCCGATTGGAAGAAATTCAGAATCAGTTAATTCAGTATTTTTGCTGGTAGGAAACATTTCACTACAGATTGCTGATACCAGCTATAGTGCTGTTTAAGACTGTCATAGCAGAGACCTTGGCAGGACTCCAGTCTCATAGAACAATAAATGTAATGCTTGTGTCAGAAAATTACAAAAATTATAAGAATATTAAACCAACATTATTATTCCCCCTCCTAAATCTGTCAGTAATCATAATAGTAACAAATTAGTCATGTTTCTCTTCTGGAAAGCTAAGAACATTGTGAATCTTCTTTTTAAAAATCTAACTCTGAGCCATTTATATAATTGCACTAAGACACTCCAAGGCATATGTCACTGTGCCTCTGAGATGAGCATTATCTCACAGCAACACACACCTTGCCGTGTATTATTTATCGCACTAAAGCGTCTTGTAATTTTCATTAAGAGCTATGTCTAGCTTTAAGAAATAGGGACATACTTCAATTTAACTGTTTCAGTGATAAAATACTTTTCAAACTTTGTATGCAGATATGAAACTCTGGATATTGACAACAAAGAGTGCCATTTTCACTAACGTTCTGCAAAAGATATTAAAAGGAAAAAAAAAAATCTTTCCTTCACCTGGGAATGATAACAAACATCCCCCTTTTCCAGGTGATTCTTGTTAACCTTTCCACTGGCTTCACACACTGTACTGTACTGTCCCCTGGGTCTCATTGTCATCTTTTCCTTGTGATGTGACAGATGCAGCACATGATAGATGACTGTTGCCTAGATGTAGGCCAAGATTCACTTGGAGAAAAGCAGATGGGTGAGGATACCTAAGGGGCCAAATCTGTCTCATATTTGAGGCCAGTCTCTTGTCCTTAAGCAATTGCAAAAGACACTCCAAGGCTCCTCTGCCTAAAAATTAGGCAGTGCTGGGAAATACACCTCACCATTTAAGGTCAGTTATTTCTACAAGTCATTTGTACTTCTAGACTGTTGCAGAGCTTCCTAGCTTGGTGTTGGCTGGGTCTTCTCTCCCAAAGAGGAACAAGGCATTGTTTGAGAATGTGCAGGGCCTGGGGAGTGTTTGCAAAGAGCTGTTTTCCCCCTCCACTGAGAATCAGCAAAAGCATAGTGGCATAGGTAAAGACTGTAACATGCCAGTGGCTATGAGAAAATGGTCTCAATCTGTGTTGGTTTTACTGTTCTTTCAGATTTACACTCATTTACTCAGTCACAAGCAAATAGTAGGATCATTGTAGTGATTTGATCACATCTATTTTACTCTGTGAGGTAAGGACCAGATGAAATGCAAAACAGGCCTAAAACTTTAAAGAATATAAAGAAGTTTATTACTAACAGAGTTAAAAGTAACAAGAAATAAAAAGAAGTTAAAGCAAAACCCTCTTCTCTCCAGCACTCCCAAGGAAAAATGCCTTCCCCCCCCCTCCCTTTTTTCCCTCCAGCACTCCCCCCTCCTTTTACCACCTCCCACAAAAAGTAACAATTTTGGTCAGTGTTACAGTCTTTAAAAGTCTCTTTCTTATGCTTAGGGAAAAAGGTTCCTTCTGCTGATGCTGCGGACATTTCTTCACAAACTCAGTAGTCTGCCCAGAAATTATCTACTGAAGTGAA
>VZTE01003146.1:864613-901646 GCA_013397775.1 Eulacestoma nigropectus | reverse complement strand
AAAATGATTTAAAGAGTTCAGTCCTCCGCAGCTGCTAGAAAGGGTTTTAAGATTGGTGCCGGAATGCACACACCCTTTTCTCCTGCCGCCATCTCACGTGACTTACTTTCTCTTTCTCCCTGACCGTGCAGCCTCCATGTTCTTCTCCCTCACGTTTTTCCTCACGGGCTGCGCTGATGTTCAGTTCGGTGCGAGCTGTGCAGGCTGGAAAAGGAGGCTCCGCTGGTCCCGCTGGGTCTGCGCGGGCTGCAGGAGGGGGAGAGAGGACGCTCCCGCTGGGCTGCATGAAGGGGGAGGGGAGGCCCCTCTGGATTTCTCCAGAAGCCGAGCCGGATGAATTCGGCTATCAAGCAGTCCATAAATAGTTTAGCTGCTCGTGGCTCTGAGGGAAGGGAGAGGGGTGAGGGGAGGCAGGCAGGAGCCCAGGCTGGCCCCGGAGGCCGCCCGTGGCTCAGAGGCCCCCCCTTCTCCCTCAGGAGACTGGGAACCAGAGAGGAACTTCCCGCCCTTGCACGGGGTTTAAAATTCGCAAAAGCGCATTGGCTTAAAAGCTTGTCAGTCAACTCAGTTTCAACCCATGACAATCATATATAGGCAAACTTTAATCAATCTTTAGGATTTATGAAATTTTTGTATGTTGATTACCTTTCAAAAAGCTATGTAAAAGATTTTGAGAAACATCAGTAGTAAAGTTCATTGGATCTCCTCTGATGCTATAGACGGTTTTCACAGTTTCTGAGAGTTTAAACCAAATGAACAAGCAAACAAAAACAACAATGCCCTTCCCCCCCACCACCTTTTTTAACTTCTTTACCTGCTGTATAGTCTTGTTTTGGGAAATGAAAGTTGTACTGCATTAATTTTAATCTTCACATCACGAAGTTAAAGAAATAACAAAACTGAGGTTATAATTTTGTTTGAATTTCTGCCCATTTTTTTAGCTACATTGTATGAGCAGTGCTAAAACAAACCACAAAAGAGTTTTATTTCTTTTACTTCTGTTTCATATAAACTTGTGTCCCATGGCTAATAGGTGATGGGAACAGATTTTGGGATACCGCTGATATAACAGCTTTGCATATTCTTCATATTAACTAATAATTCAATGTAAGAGACATACTTACTAGGCATTCCCCATATACCCTGTAATACACGCGAAAAAAAAAAAAAAGGATTTAAGGGAAAGAAGATGACAACTGAACCAAAAAGAGCTCACTTTGATTAGGGATTTCAGATAATCACAGAGGTGAATTAAACAAAACTTGAGAGGAAGATTCAGTATCTTAACCGAGGAATGAAAGAAAATGTGCCTCAAACATTACTGCAACTGAAAGCAAATAGAAGATCATTTGGGCTGTAACCCAGGTATGAAGTGAATTAAGACCACAATTCTTTTGGATTGGGTGGGATATTGTTTGTTTATTTTAATGTTTTTAGATAGCCTTCATTCCACTGCCATAGAATACTCTGTATATTCAAAGGTAACAATTATATCATCAAAGTAAAAAAAGAGCCTTGTAAGCTTAGCTCTTGTTGCTTATGAAACACGGTAAAATAAATCACAAAAAAAAAAAAAAAAAAGGATTGTACTCACTGTGGTATAAAAGTTTCCACATGACAAAGTAACTTAATAACTTTAGCTGCTTAATTATGTCACCACTGTATGGAAAAGCCTCCTATACAGATAAATTATAGAGCATTACTTTAATTTCCAGTGCAGAACAGCTTCCATCTTGTATGCAATTAAACAGATTTGTTCTCAGCCATGCAACCAAAACATGAAACCATATTCCTCTTTCCAGCAACAGATGTTGTTTGAAAGAGTTACAGTAAGAAATGTATTCTCAGAATAACTATTGATCTGTGATATCTCACTACTAGCCATTTAACTGCTAAACAAATGGGGTTTAAAGTGTGCCCTCAGAGATGCAGTCAAGATCTATTTCATAGCAAGAAATATCTCAATTATCTAAATATTATAAAAAGGCTAGAAAATAAACTGGTTTAAGTAATTCGTATTTGAAAACTTCCCCATTGATACTCTTACCATGGTGACAGAACAGTCATGATGTTTTGCAGCAGAATATAGAACTTTAGATTAATTGTTGATTCAGGGAATTTTACCTATGCATATCATGCAAAATATAATTTCCATCTTCAGAAGTATTAAAAAAATTTAGTAGATGCAGCATTTTGCGATATGGTTTAGTGGCCACGATGGTATTTGGTCAAGGTTGGGTTTGATGATCTTGGAGGTCATTTGCAACCTTGATGATTCTATTCTATGATTCAAATAAAATTAAGGAAATATAATCTTTCTTTTTAATTTTTTTATTTTAGGAATAGCATAATGATATGCTTGGTACCTGTAAAACCTCCATCATATTTTACCAGCTCTCAGAAAGCTGCACTAAAAGATCAAATATTAGTGACATATGCTACCATTCACACTCTTAAATGTCATGTCTCTTGAAGATTTGAATTGACACTATCCACATAATTTTGATTTTAAATTACTCAGCTATGTGCTATTAAATATATGGGTTTTGTTTTTTTTTTTTTTTCCCTTCCCCACTTAAACATACTTGAATTTAGTGTTTCTGAAGGTTGCATGTAAGGCCAGGAGGCTGATATTTTCTCATTAAAACATGGTGATGAAGGTACCAACATGCAATTTTTCCCCTGCAGTTCACACAGCTTGGTATTGTCATTAGAACCTCTTTTGACAAAAAATTCCTCAAAGGTTGTAGATTTTTCTGAAGAATGGTTTTCCTGAAGGCAGTGGGAAAACTCGTTGGTTTCAATCGGGACAGATTTGTGTGTATGGAGCAGTAGCGGAAACTTAGTATTTATGAAGTTTTGCATATTTACGATGATATTTTAGAAAGCCAGACTTCATTTCCAACACTCTGTCATGGTCTCCCTTCTGGATTAGCTACAGCTCATTATGAAAAATGTGCGACATCTAAGGAATCAGGTGAAAGAAGAGAATGAGCTCATTAAGCTTCTGAACTAGAAGTCCTTAAGGAGAGACAAAACCAATTTAAGTTTTTGTGAAGTTCACATACCACATTTTATTTCAGTTCATTAATGAAGAATATTTCAGTATGCTATGAATCAATACAAAAATTAGAATGTCACTTTTATTTATTTAATCCTTGAATGTTACAGAGATTGAGTTTTCCATAAAAAAATATGAACACGTTGGGTGAAAAAAAATGGGAAAAATGCCCATGAACACTTTGGGTGAAGAAAAAAGAGGAAAAATGCCCAAACTGCCCGGCAAAGGACAGAATGAAATTAAATTCTATGATCTGGTGCAGGAAGTTCCTTGAAATGTGTATAGGAACCCAATGTATGACCTTGTTTTTAAAGTTATTTTTCCATTTAAGGACTAAATATATCTTATGAAAGATCTAAATTATATTTGTATAAACTCTGTGCATGAGACAAAATTCTACTTTGCTAGAAGTTTTCCAGCATTTTTTCTAGCATTTTCTAGAATGCTACTTTCCACAGACATCTTGAGTGATACATGTAAACCAAGCAGACCAAAAAACCCACGCCCCACAGCAATCCTCTCCTTCAATCAACCCTCTTGATTTTAAAATAAGATCATGTGTATTGTAAATACTTGTATCAGCAAGTATTTAAATTTTTTTTATGTCTGCATCATGTATCTGATGGAAGAGAGAAAATGTGCTTTACTTAGATAGATACATGAAGATTTTGAGGAATTTGAGAATGGCCTCAGAAAGAATACAACTTCTTCGTCTTAATATAAAACAAGTGGTTTATGTTATTATAGCTCAATATACCCTGTAAGAGTGCTAATGTTAACTGTGTATCATACAAATAAGGCACCTATGCAATTTAAGGAGACTGTTTAAGACTAATTTTAATGTTGCTTTAAGGACAAAGGCAATACAAATCTTATAAAGCTTGTTGAAAGTAAAAAAAAAAAGTAAATATTGACCTTTGATTTATTGAGTTGCAATTCCTCTGAAAACAGGATTTCTTGATCTAAATGAAAGCTTTACTACTGAGAGGAGAATTCAAAGATGATTAAAAATTATGACTGCACTTGAACTGATATTTTCTATGTATGCTGCAGATTTTTATGGAAGTTAGAATGCTGGTTATTAATGGAGAAACAACAGTGCCTTTTATAAATGAACCAAGAAACGCTGTTTAATAATCTTCATATACAGTCATTCAAAAGGCTGTATGCTATGTACAAGGTTAAACCAATGATCTTCCCTTCCATTACATATATTTAAGCCCTGAAATGTGTGATAAAACACAGTATCATCAGATGGAGATTTGCAGGAAAGGGTTTCTTGCTATAATGCTTTCTAGAGGGTTTTCAAACATCATTCACTCTATCTAGTAGGCAGATTATTGCATTTCCCTATAGATGGAAAACAAAATTCCAATTTGAGAGAAAGTATGCAGGCTGAAACTACTCATTATTGACAAATGTGAAGAGCTGGGTCTCCTCCTAGGATTACACATGAGGAGTGGATGACTTTTGTGACCTTTTTACATTTTGATGTAATGAAAATTTGAGTTCATAACAGCGTGACTGGAGCCACTTGACAATTGTAACGTACTTTGTGAGTGAAAGGTAGTTAAGAAATATATCTGGAGAAAAAGAATTTAGTTGGCCTTTTGTTCAGTCTGAAATCACTGAAGTTTCTGCCAAGCTTTTATCTATAAAGAGGAGGGCATTCAGTCATATACTTTCTCAAAAGTAAAATTTCTCCTCAGGGATGGTTTTTCTGATATTGTAGTTTGAGGTCTTGATAGCAGAATCTTTCGAAGAACCCTGTGGCATATTTTGAGGAGATAATGCAGAAAAAATGTTTTCTTTTTTAAGCTTGAGAGCTATGGCAGAAAAATAGTCAAATTTGTTTCAGCTCTGTTACCTTTTATTGATTTATAGATAATATAATTATCAAAGAAATATATTTAATGCTATCCTTTCCACATCTCTATTCCTCAAGTTTTCAGCCAAACAGTCAGAACTTAATCCTTTAAGAAAAGATGCCCTCTGGTCATGGTATTTCAGAGATCATCTTATTAAAGACTGCTTTTGAACATAACCCTAGAGAGCAACAGGTAAGGAAGTTCCTCAGATCTGACAATCTTACTGATTTGATTTTGTAAAATCATGCATCTTGCCTACCAGCAGTACACAACCTTTCTGTATCGCAGTTAAGGCCCACATGATACAGGCTTAAAAATGTGTTTTGAAGCAAATACTTAAAAAATCCTTCATGGCACAGTGAAATAAAATGTATATTTAAAATAGTTGCTCTAAAATTATAAGGCTCTGAATTTGAAAAAGAAAGGATCTTACTGCTATAGGAAATTATTTAGGTGAATTTATAAATTTTAGACAATTCTTCATTCTAAAGAGGAATTTAATAGAGCAGTGAATAAGCTAGTACATGTGACAGGATTAACATGGGAAATAATATGTTCTTGGATAACAGGTAAATTATTGGGGAAAGTCTAAGAACATACTGCAGTTGTGTAGAAAGGGCTTGAAGGTGATGTGGAGAAATACCTCCAAATTATCTTGGGAGGCTAAAGTAAGCCTGCCTTTAAAAAATGCCTTCAGGGACTAAGAGATGTTATGTCTTGTGGCAGTTCGCCTTGGTCAGTTGCCTCTCGCTCTTTCTCCTCAACAGGATTGGCGGGGGAAAATAAGATGTAAAAAATCGCTCATGGGTCAAGATAAAACCAATTTAGTAAGAAAAACATAGCCTGCATTGTCGCCCTGGTTTTTCTACTGTTCTGTGTTTTTACTTTTGTAGTAGAAGTTCTCATGCATTTTCTATAAACATAGCTCTTGTTTTTCTAACCGGCATAGAATGTTTTCTGAACTTCTGGATTGTTGTTCATTCCTTTCTCCAAGGCGGAGAAAGATGATAGACTATGTTCCTATCCTGTAAAATTGCAGAGGTGTTAACCTCATCTACCAATGTGTGGTTGTTTTAAGAGAGGTATAAAAAGGTGAGAATAAAGGTGGGCAGGGTCCTTCACCCTGCTGAGTGGTCCTGACCTGCTGTTTGAATCTGCGTGTTTGTGTCCAACACTGCGACACTGCATTACAATGAAGGCAGAAAGAGAAATTAATTCATTATTTCCCATTGTTCGGCAGATTTCCTACCACTTTCTGGAATTTGGGAAGCTGTGGGTATAGCCTGGTAAGCAACTAAGCCCCACTCACACCACACCATGGAATGAGGAAAAGAATTGAAAGTATAAAAGTGAGTAAACTTGTGAGTTGAGATAAAGACAGCCTAATAGAGAAAGAAAATCTGCACTTGCAATGAGATCAAAAAAAGGGAGCCATTCTTTACCTACATTTGGCAGACAGATATTTAGCTATTTCCTAACTATTACATAGAGCAAGGCTTGCTCTATGTACTATCATATGTAACAGCTACTTGGGAAGACACACACCACCACTCCGAATATTCTGAGTAACATGACTGTGAAATTGAGAGAGAAATAGACATTGAATTTGTTTCTAAGCATTTGTTACTTTGTTGGAAATCAGAGCAAAAATATTTGCATCCCTTCCAAGTGTGCCTGAAACAGTGAGTTCCAGTGTCACAGAAGGAATATTTCATTTGAATCTACAGGGTGAATCCCATCCTTTATTTTTTTGCACACTTTCATGATGCAAAGGACCCAGTTCCTCAGAAAGAGGGTATCACAGTATCATTGGGATTGAAAGAACATCTGGAGGTCGTCTTGTCCAACCCTACGCTTCAAGCAAGGACACCTAGAGTCAGTTGTGCAGGACCATGTCCAAGCCAGTTTTGAGTATCTCCAAGACTTCACAACCTCTCTGGCAACATATGCAAGTTCTCAGTCACTCTCATAATAAAAAATTGTCTCCTGATGTCCTGTTCCTCTATAAAAGGGGGAGCCGGGAAAGATTCTTTTGATAGATTTTTCTGACGAAAAATCAAGCACAAACATGGCAATATTATATTTGAAAGCCGTTTACTGAAATTAAAAAAAAAAAAAAGACAAAAAAACCCAACTAAGTGTTCTTATTAAAAGGAGGGGGGGGGGTGCGGAACAGGAAAAAGGAGCAGAGAGAGAGAAAAGAGAGAGAGGGGGAAAGAAAGGGAAGACAGGGGACAATGTTATCACAGAACCCTGGCTATCTGTCAGCACCGGTTTGGCAGACGGAGCGTGCGTGTTGCAAACTGCGATGCATTTGCGTAGCTTCCGTGGCAGGCTGGGCGCGATTTCCAAGTGACAGCGGCAGCGTGCCTCTGATGACGGCTGCGGACGGCGGCTGGAAGCTGGGTGCGGATGGCAGCTGCAGATGGCAGCTATGAGCTGCAGACGGCGGGGTGACCAGCTAGTTCCTGGAATTAGCACAACAAGACGAAGCCGGCACGGACAGGGAAACAGGACCACAGGGAAGATGATGAGAAGGCGGGAGCAGAAGGGGCCAAGCTGACTCTCCAAGCAACCCAAAGCAAAAAGACCTTGAGGTGTTGCAGCTAGCTGCTGTTATGTGCCCCCAAACTCCTCCCCCAACTCCACCTCACGGGCCCATTTTTGGCGGGCATTTTTCGCAGGCATCTTTCGCGGGCATCCGGGTACATCCCTTCACCAGCAAGTGTGTGGTGTGTGGGTGTGGGGGTGTGTGTGTGTAGTGGGGAGGGGAGCTACTCACAGTCTAATCATGGAAGTTTTCTCTGCCCTGATTGGCTGCCAGGTGAAGCCTCTCTGAGGACAGGACAACACAGGGTTTTTTTAATAGGAATTTTCTTCACCTTATTTGTGACATATGTTGAGGCATATATATTGGACCCTCTCACCTGATATTCAGAGGAAACCTCCTGTGTTTCGGTGTGTGCCCATTGGCTCTGGTCCTGTCACTAGTCACCACTGCAAAGAATCTGGCTGTGTTCTCTTTGCACTCTTCCTCCAGGTATTTTGTATGCATGGATTTTTGAACCCTCCTAAGCCTTCTCTTCTCCAGACTGAACAGTCTCAGCTCTCTCAGCCTTTTGTGTTAGCAGAGATGCTCCACGTGAGAAATAGAACTCACTCTTTAATTAAACTTTGCAATATTTAATAAGGGACAAAATCAACAAGGCAAAAGGTAACAGCGCTGGGTGCATAGCCACAGCCAGAAGCACACTAGTAACAGTAGCAACACCCCTTATAACCTCCTGGGTATTGCATCAGCTAAGTACATATTTATAAACTTTTTAATATTAAAAATCTATTAGCATAACTCCTCCCTCACCCCGCCTTTTTAGAGCATGTGCAGTTGTCTTCGTGGAGGGCAGATGTTACTCTTCGATACATTCAAGAGGTTTTGATTCCCTCATTGGCCAGATGTCATCCAATTACAACAATCTTCCCATCTCAACACACTGTCAATGTTAAAAATAGCTCTAAGCCCCAGTGAAAGTCAACAGCCAGTCCCCTCCCCTCATAGAAACAAAACCACTCCCACAAACCCAAGATTGCAATGCTCAACACATCTGCGAAAGCCAACACTAGAAAACGTATTTTTCACACTCCAGTGAAAAATATCATCTTCCTGGCCCTTCACAGGAGTCTCTGCAGTAGATCTGTGTCTTTCTTGTACTAGAGACCCCAGAATTGGACACAGCACTGTGGGTGTGGCTTCCTCAGAGTTGAGTAGAAGGGAGGGATCACATCCTGCCTGCAATACTTTGTCCAAAGCAGACCAGGATATCAGTTACCTTTGCAGGAAGGGCACAGCACTGGCTCATGTTCAGTTTGGTGTTCAAAAATACACCCAGGTCCTTTTCTGCAACACTGCTTTTCAGATGGGGGATCTGCAGCATATAGTGGTGTGTGGAATTGTTCCTTCCTAGGTGCAGGACTTAGCACTTTCCATTGTTGAACTTCACAGAGTTCCTGCCAGCCCATTTGTCCAGCTTGTGGAGGTCCCTCTGGTTGGCAGTGCTACACTCTGGTTTGTCAACCACTCCTCCAAGTTTTTTGTCACCAGTATACTTGCTGTCCCATCGTCCAGACCGTTACTGAAGATCTTGAACAGAGTTAGTCACTGTATTCCAGTGATACTCTATTCCAGTCACTGTATTGACCTCTGGGATACATCACTGGTTATTGGCCTTCAGCTAGACTTGTACCACTGAACACCCTCTGGGGCCACCACTCAGGCAATTTTCAGCCCACTTTGCTATTTGCTCATCCAGTCTGTACTTAATGAGCTTGTTTATTGAAGATCTTATAGGCAGACAGTGTCAAAGACCTTATTGAAGGCAAGGCAGACAATGTCCAATGCTCTCTCTTCACCTATCAAGCCAGTCATTTCATTGTGGAATGGTATCAGCAGGTCAGTCAAGCATGACTTCCCCTTGGTGGATCCATGCTTAAGTCTTCTGACTGTTTTCTTGTATTTAATTTAATGGAAAATTTTTTCCGGGATTAGTTGTTCCGTCACCATCCCAGGCATTTAGATAAAGCTGGTAGGCTCCTTCTCACCCTTTTTGAAGACAGAGTGACATTTTCTTTCCTCCCATCTTCAGGCACTTCTCCCAGTCACCATGATCATTCAAGGATTGTCAAGAATTTCCTCACAATGACATTTTCCAGCTCCTTCAGGACTGATGAGTGCATCCTGTCAGGGTCCACGGACTTACATACATTCAATTTGCTTAAGTATTCCCTGATCTGATTCTCTTCCACCAAGGGTGCTTCCAACCTTTCTGCCTGGTCTTTGAGGCTTAGATTCCTAAAGACTGGCCTTGCTAATGAAGAATGATATGAAGGTGGCATTCAGGATTGCAGTCCTTTTCATGTCCTCTGTAATCAGGTCCCTTGGATCCAAATTCTCCTTAGTTTTCTTTTTGCTACTTATGTACTTATAGAAGCCCTTGCTATCTTTGAAATCTCTAGCCAAGTTCAATTCCAGATAAGCTTTGGTTTTCCTAAGTACTTGCTTGACAGTGTCTCTGTATTCCTACTGGGCTAATTCTCCCTGCTCTCACCCTCTGTATGCTTCTTATTGTCTTGAGTGTTGTCAGGAGTTCTGTGCTCCCCCACAGAGGTGTCCTGGCAATTTGTTCTTATTTCCTGCTCCTTGGGATGGGCTACTCTTGCCTGGACAAGGCAAACTTTTGAAATCTAACAGCTTTCTTGGGCCCCTCTTCTCTCCAGGGTCTTAGCCCATGGGAGTCTACTAAACAGATCATTGAAGAGACCAAAATCTGACCCTCTGAAGTCCAATGTTGTGATCTTGCTTTTTGCCCTGCTCCCTCCTCTCAGGATCCTTAACTCCACTATCTCATGGCCATTGTAGTCAAGTCTGCCTTCAACCTTCACATCCCCAACAAGCCCTTCCTTGTTCGTGAGCCTGAGAACCTGCAAAACACTTCTCCTTTTTTGGCCCATCTATCACTTGGACGAGGATATGTTCCAAAAACCTCCTGGATTGCTTACCTCATGCTGTGCTGTCCCTCCAGCAGATGTGGTGGTTGAAAATCCCCACATGGACAAGGACCTGAAAACATGAACCTGCTTTTAGCTATCTTTAGAAGGCTTCAACCACTTGTTCTTGCTAAGCAGCACTGCAGTGTCACTGCAGTGTCAGTCATACCTGTCCTCTCTGTAATCCTTACCCATGAGCTCTCAGTTGGTTTATCAACCACCCCAAGGCAGAACACTATGCATTCCAGCTGGGCAAATGGAAACTTCATCTCCTTGTCTTCCCAGCCTGGTTCTTCCCAAAGAGCTTTACAAAGAAAAAACTCATATAGAAATTCATGCACTGGTTTCAGGTGATGAGTTGGAGGTTTGGGGGTTTTTGGGGGCGGAGGGGTGTGAAGTGTTTGTTTTGGTTTTGATGGTTGTTTTTTGAGGTTTGTTTGTTTGCTTGTTTGTGGGATTTTTTTGGCAAATAAATTTTAGTTGATTGATTAACCTAATATAAAGATATTCTTTCAGCAGGAAGGACCTTAAGGCTATGCACAGACACAAATTATGAACACTAAAAATGAAAGCCAAGAATACTAATTTTAGATGTGCTTGCCATTTGCTTTAAAAAGAGCTGTGGGTAGTTGGAAGTTTAGATTTCCAAGATCTATTTTCATACTGTAATCTCAAAGGTCTTTTTTTTTTCCCTGTGCGACTAATCTCCATGTTATTTTTTTTCTGACAAATGGTAAATACCAAACTATATATTTCTCCTTTGTAGGAAAAATGGTACATATTTTTCAAGGAGACATAATTCTCCACATTTACGACAGTAGCAAACGCAGAATGCATTTTAATAGAGAAAATAAAAGATTGTGAAAAATTGGGCATGGTTTCACTGCACAAGAATCACAGTTTCACTTCCATATGAAATAAGATGTCTGAAACATTTTCAGCAGTTTGGAAAGTTTCCTCATCCTTTTTTGAAAAAAGAAAAAGAATTCTATTATTTACTTTCAGTGAAATGAATAAATCAATATGCAATGTAGAGAAAGATCTGAATTATTTCTCCAATCTCAAAGGTTTCTAATTTAAATATTGGTCAAACCATCTATGAAGCTATTTTGAGTATTTTTACTGCAATTATGAAATGTACGTAACTCATCTCTAAGTTATGACACACTGTGGCTCAAGTAACTGTGCAATTATTCAACTTTTTTTTTCTATTTATTTGCAGTCAATAAATGCCTTCACTATGTCAGAAAATGTGTACTAATATAGCAAAAACAATGCTGCAACACAAGTGCAAACCCTCAGAAAAGGATATTAAAACAATCTCAATAGTCTTTAACTCTATCAGGTTAAAACTATATTGCTAAATTTATATACAAAGGGATTTGTTTCAGGAATTAATGTAGCAACATCATTTTGCATGATAGCAATATGATTAATTTTAATATTGACCATGGATTTTTCCAAATGCAGAAACTGAAAGTTTCATAGATAACAAGTGTATTAGAGAAAACTGGAATCTCAGATAGTGGAGTTAATTGATATATGATTGTATAATTTGAATTTTTTAAAGTGGGATATGGCATTTTAGGTTTGATTGGGTTGGGTTTTTTGTATTTATGAAAGACAGAAATATTAAGTTGGTGAGTTTATGAGGTTTTCTTGTTTTACATAGCATATGCAAGAGTTTGCATAGATAGCAAAATTTAAAAATCCGTAAAGATACAATGCTTGTTAATAGACCAAAGCTTTCCAAATAATACTGTATTTACCACTTCAGCTGGAAGGTGTTCTGACAGACCATAAAAGAGCCCTCTTGCCTGCCTCAGAGGCAACAGTTCTAACAACAAGGAAATGAATGCAATGAAAACTCATTATGGGAACCTTATGTCATTCTAGAAGTGTCAGTGGGTAGTGCAATTCAAAGGCAACATAGCTCAAAATCTTTGTATGACCACACTTAAGATCTGAGGGCTCCGCTCGTCATTAGTGAGTTTAGATAACTAAATTAATTATCATATTTTCACTCACTTCAAGTATTAGAATGTGGAAGATTGAGGTAAAAAACTGTTCAGGGTGTACAAAGTTGTCTATTTGACTCTATTTTTAAGTTTAAGAAATAAAATTAAACTAATATTTTCGGACATTCACCCCTGCCATACACGTGCAACTACATTCAATTATTGCTGCCTGACAGCGTTCACAATTTAAGCTTTTTTATAATTATAACATCAGCTCTGATTAAATAGATTTAAACTTAGATCACTACACAGATGAACTCATCTCCAGTTTTCTGACTGTATCTTCACAAAAAACATTGTCATGTAAAATTTAATATCTAAAAATTTCTTCTGTTTTTCTTCAGATGATCTTTTTGTGTTGCATTCAGTAAAAAAGAAAATTCCCTGTTGGACTTTTTTGCTTTAGTATTTTCTATTTATTACTTAATATGGAATAGGTTTTTGTGAGACCAACTTTTATCTATATAGAAAATACATTAAAGATTTTCATAACTAACATCTTTTCTTCTGTTCTAGTGTTTGTGCGATCATATATAATGAACAAAAGTTATTGTGTGATAAGTTGATTTAGCAATACTGCTTTTCTAAAATGAATAATTTCTTGCATTTCATTGGTTTTGTACTTTTGAAATAAAATTAGAGTAAAGCAAAATCCATAGTAACTAGATGTAAGAGAGAATCTCTGTTTCTTTAGATACCAATAATTATGAAGAATTTAAATGCAATTTTATAATTCTAAGATATTTAAATGATCTTCACAATAAAAAATAAGAAAAATACAATATGAGAATTCAGAATAGCACATATCATTTTATCAGCATTTTATCCATATTTTGCAGGTAAATGAAAATCATTAGGAGAGCAACCTGATTGTATATGATTTTGACATGATTTTGTGATAGCACAGTGTCAGAGATCAGTCTGACAGATAGTTCATGCCTCAAACATTGATGTAAAGTTTTGCTACAACCAAAAAAAGCCTCCCTGAACTTTGGACTGAAAGTCAAACTGCTGAGTAGATAAAGGGAAATTGTTCAGTCATCTCAGGCGGAGGGGAAGGAATGCATCTGCAAAAGGCCAAAGCCACCTTTGGGGTGGAGGGAGAGCACAGCTCAGAGAAGCCAGGTTTACACAGACTCCCCACCAAGCGAGGGGGGAGGAGGAGGTTTCGGGTGCTGGCGTAACCTCTGGTCAGAGGCAATAAACGCCCACCCTCCCTTTTACACAAACCGGCCCAGCTGTGGAACCCCCAGCCCCACAGGCCACATCCACGGGGCTTTCACGTGAGAGGCAGCCGAGGGGGAGTCATAATCCATCAAAGACCCCCCAAAGTGCTCCCCAGAGGCTTTGCACCACAGGACTGAGTGTGATGCAACAGACCCAGAGTCTGCTGTAAGAGCCTGCCCCCCTCCCCCAGGGGGACACGCCTGGACACTGCCACCTGGCTCGAGGGTATATAAATCCCTCGGATTCTATGCTTTCGGGAGACCTTCACCGTCGAGGAGACCAGCTGAAGAAGATCATCAGGACACCAGTGGGACCCACGGAGCGGTGATATTATCTTGTCCTGTCTCTGGCCCCCCACCCCTTTCCCTATTTCTTCCTTCCTCTCTTTTCTCTCTCTCTCATACGAAATAAAACCCATACTATTGACTGGCATATGGTCTCATTTGCACCTTAATTCGGGCTGAGGTATTTCTAAGAACATCAATAATTGGATCCTAACACACAGACACCAGATATAATTTGATTTCTATGATTATCTTTAGGATGATAGTTATAGGTACAATACACAGCTTTTTTTGGCATTTCTGCCCCATGTAACTGTCATAAAATCATTAATTTTCAAAGTCTTTCAGCAACTTCAGTGTAAAATATGATTTTGTGTTTGTAGCCCTGTGGTCAAGTTCATAGCTGTTCTTCTTTCATACTTTTCAGAGGCACTTCTGATGATTTCAAAATCGATAAAATCTTACTGTGCCGGTAGAGGAAATAGGATCTGAAGTCCAAAATCATCTTCTGTGACTGTGTAAAAGAACAATCTTCTGCCACATGTAGGCTATTAAGGGGGAAAAAAAAAAATTTGTCTTTTCTCCATGTTCACACAGTTCAGAAGTAATTTACCTCAGAAAGAACATTTCTTTATAATTTTTTTTTTTTTTGCTAGTGTTTACCATGGCATTCATGAACAGTGATCAGTCATTTCAGCAATTCTGTAATACAGGCCCTAAATTGAAAGTAGGAGTAAGAGAATAGGAAAATATCTGTTAAAATGACCCTTGAAGAGGGCAAGCACTATTTTTGCCAGGTGTGTTTGGTAAATCCCATGCCAGAACTTTTAATTTCTCTTCATCACTAGAGTCTTCGAACTGCTTTGTCATTTTCATTTTCACACTTTTTAATTGCTTTTGTTCTGAAATTTGTCCTTTCCACCTTCTCCAGTCCCTTCATGTGTGCTTTTGGTCTGTGACAAACTTAGCTTAGAACCTAAGTATTATAAAAGGTAAAATCATAAGAGAGAAGCTTGGGCAACAACTTCTGGGAGAGATTCTGTTTAAATAGGCTGTAGAGGCTTGTGAGATGTCATGAGATAGAAAAGGAAGTGTACTACTCCTAAAAATATGGCTAATAGGTAGAACAAATGAAGTTTTCTTAATATGTAAAGGCAGTTCAGAGTGAAAGCAAAGACAGAGAGCCAGGCAATTGAGTTAAATGGTCTGCATGAGCAGGCAAAGGAACACTAGGATATTATCAGACAGGTACTAGAAGTCATAGAAGTCAGCATTACTTTACCAGACTGAAAATGCCAATGTTCCCAATCTTTTTGTCACCATGTCCTTCATTTAAGAAATTATTGTTTTAATTATTTTTAATAATTTTCTCCTTCACTTGTTTATATAGAGTTTCCAGCCTTCTCTATTGTCTCCACTATAGTACAGAGATAAAAGAAGGCACAGCTACTAGTGTCTAGTTGTCTTTGACATGTAACCCACATCTTACAGTAATTCTTCATTGCTTTTCTTACCCATCATCACCTTGCTAATTCCATACTTCAGAATCTTTGAGACACCAAGTATGCTGTACATCCAAAACTCCCATTGCTGCAGTTGATAGGAACTGCAGCCTGTCTCAAATACGATTTATCTCAAACTTCTGCAGGGTGCCTCAAATAGATTGGTGAACTGCTGTTTAATGTTCAGGTCTGGAAATACTGATATATATTTTTATGGATTTAATCAAGTCAATGCAGTAGCACTTCCATGAGTAGAGTCAGTGAATGAGTGGAGTTATAGGGACTGACTTTTTTGCCCCAGCATTTTCCATAAAAATGATTTCTCTTGAAGACATTGCTCAGTCTGCTAGAGGTAGGAATTATCAGAGATCATGCACTGCTGTCCTCCACAGAATTTCTGTAATGTATGAATCAAAAAATAAGGTATGGAAGCAAATGAGATTTATATTTTACAGTTTGGGATCACCAAGCATACAGGTTCAAATCTTCACAACAACATTTTTATATGAAGCAGTACCGATATTACAGGCTAAATAAAAAAGCTAAAGCAAAATCAACTGCTCTAGAACTGTCTTCCTAAGCATTCTGTGTGGACGTTATGTATGTAGCAAAATGGAAAGTTAGTTGGCAGTTTTGCCTTTGTGTTCCCAACTATTTTCACAAAGTCTGTTTGGTTTGCTTTTTAGAAAAACACTCCCTGCAGAGTATCAGTGAAAAACATATGTTCAATAAAAGATATTTTTACAAGAAAACTGTACTTTTTCACTTAGAAGTTGTTACTGGGGAAATAAAAAAAAA
This sequence comes from Eulacestoma nigropectus, assembly GCA_013397775.1. Taxonomy (NCBI): domain Eukaryota; kingdom Metazoa; phylum Chordata; class Aves; order Passeriformes; genus Eulacestoma; species Eulacestoma nigropectus. The sequence goes on along the minus strand of VZTE01003146.1, from coordinate 885,347 downwards.
AAAAGCCCTTCAAAGTTACTCCATGAGCAAATATAAACATGCAATGCCTTCTTTTGAGGAAAGCCTGCAATGATCATTATCATCCTTATAAACAAGCCTGTTTATTTAAATTTACTGTAACCTGTCAAGAAGAATATCAAAGTGTAATGTTATGTTCATTAGCCAAATTTACCAAGCTGGCAATGGTGAGTTTAAGCCTTGGATCATCACTGTTTCATAATCAACACTACATAAATTGGTGGGTTTAAGCCTCACAGACATTCCTCTGAGATGCATTTCCCTTGCTGGACTCCTGAGGCATGTGGACAAACAGAGGTTGGCATTTCTCTTTCTGTCCATGTGAATGGATGAGTAGATCTACTTGTCATTACATTAGGAAATAAATGAAACAGGTGACAATAAATCTAACTCAGTACCAACACCAGATATAAATCAAGATTAAATCTGAAATTTTGGTCCTGGAAAAGCATTCTCTATCACCAAGCCCTCTAGTATAGGACTGTGTATCTCCACTTCAGATGAGACTTTAATGACAACTAATCCAACTTGAACTTTCTACAACCTCATAACTTTTATATTTGTGGCTTATTCTCACAAGAAATTCCCATTAAATATAATTAACCTTAAAAATATTTCCCCTATTTCCATGACTTTTAATTTAGAAGTTTCACAGTCAATTTATATTACAATGACTTATTGTTCAGCTGCTGAAATTCACTAATTTAATTAATTTACATAATTTAATCTTGGATTATACCAAGATCATCATACCTGTCATCATTCTTTAATTCTTTTCAATGTATAAAATGCATAACAAAGGCTTTACGTAGCATATTACTGCAGAGAAGGACATTAATCAAATGAGATAATTTACAAGATAAAGGATAAAAAAAGTGAAGAAACTCTGAGAATTAGCAAAAATATTTTCACACAACTTTTTTGTTTGTTTATTTGTTCATTTATTGGTTTTTTTTTTGTTGTTTTGGGTTTTTTTAAAATTTTGTTTCTTTCTGCCTCGCTGTATCTCTGAGGAACATTAAAGGTGATAAGGATAGAAAAGCATTTTTTTCCTGATAATTATATTTAGGTAGCCAGAGGCTGGTACTTTGTATAGAACTTTTACTATGAAGTGGTTTTTGGCTCAGTGGCTGAAGGGAAAACATACACGTATTATATGTTTTGGGTACCCTTCTGTAACTTTTCTACTCTTTCAGAAAAGACACAGGCATGGACAGAAGGCTGAGACCCCCAGATCCAGTCAACAGGCTTTATTTTGAGCAGCAGCAGAGCTTGCCTTTATTTTCAGCTCTGATCTGGACAAGGCACTATTTGTATCACTCACTTCCTTGGGAAGTATTAAGTTAATGACAATTCTTCTGGCCTGTTTTCTTTCTCACAAAGCTGATAATTGAGACCAACTGATTTTGCAGCTCATGCATTTCCAGAAGGAGTGGAGGAAAAGGACTCTTTGTGGGTCTCATTTTCAGTATTAATACCTGCATTTACATGTCTGATTGAAAGTGTAAAACCTTCCATTATGATATTGTTGTAAATAACAGTGATCTAGAATTCTCCTCTTTTTCTTTCATTCTCTCTTTTTTTTTAAGCTGACACACTATAACTAGTCTAAATACAACACATTCTGCTATGATTTTTGAGTTTGAAAAATAATTGAACAATAGAAGCAGCAGGGTACAAGCTTATCATTAAGCAATGTACTCAATGTTTTTCTTGGACCTCCTGGCATTGGATCCTGACATTACCATGACTGTGAGTTACCTATGTGACCTCTTTTTCTGGTCTCTGTTCACTCTTTAGCATCTCTGATGCGGTTGGACTTTTAGTTAGTTGCACAATATCAAACTGTCATTGAGATAAAAATCATCGTCTTATGAATAATTATAAACCTGTGCCTAAACTGTCTGCTTAAAAAATATTAGGAAAACAGGAACTGCTTTTAACTTTAAAGACAAAGGTAGGGTTACCGTAAGTTTTTTAATGAGTGTTTTGCCTTAGCTGGCTATACTATTTTTCTGAATGAAGTGGTGAAATCCTTTTGAACTTTCCTCACCAACAGTACCATCTCTGAAGGGGCATAACAAAAGTCCTTCAGTTTTCTGAAAGCAAAAAGGGGGAAAAAAAGCAGTCTCTCAGCATAAGTTTTTCAAAGAAGTAGTCTGCTTTACATCACATTTCCTGTTCTTTCTTTTGCAGGTAATAAAGGCTCAAAAAGCACTCTTAAAAGAAATTTCATCCAGTTAAAAAAAATCTATAGCTACTTCAAGTCAGAGACTGTTAGGCTAAAATACTTCCCAAAAATAAAAATTGTGGTTTTAAAACTGGATTCAATTTTTAGTTGCAAAAATCCCCCAGGACTCTACTCCAATGGGAGCAAATTTAAATTTTCCTACCTGGCATGCATGCGTCTGCATTCACAAAACTATTTATTGCTCTTTATCATTGATCTTGTTTGGTGGGGTGGGGGGGAAGGGACACAACATGTTGTCTCACACAAAACATGTGCTCCAGAAAACTCATTTTAGAATCATATAGTCATATAGGAGTTTGAGTTGGAAGGGACCTTAAAGATCATCTAGTTCCTACCTCCCTGCCATAGGCAGGGACACCTCCCACTACACCAGGTTGCTCAGTGCCCTGTGCAATCTGTTCCTGTGGTCTACATGGACCCTTCTCTTCCCCAGGCTGAACAACTCCAGTTGTCTCAGCCTGTCTTCGCAGGAGAAGTGCTGTCTGCAAACTTGCTGGGGGTGCACTTGATCCCACAGTCTGTTTCACTGATGAAGATATTGAAGAGCACCGGTCCCAAGACAGAGGTCTGAGTGACACCACTTGTCACCGGCTGTCATCTGGACGTAAAACCATTGACCACAATTCTCGGGCTATCTCCATCCAGAAAATTCCTTATCCACTGAATAGTCCACCCTTCAAATGCATGCATCTCCAGTTTGCAGATAAGGATGTCATGTGGGATCATGTCGAAGGGCTTACAGAAATCTAGGTAGAGACACCAAGGGGTCTTCTGTTGTTGACCATTGCTGTCACTCTATCAGAAATAGCTAACAGATTGGTCAGGAATGATTTGCCTTTCGTGAAGCCAAGCTGGCTGTCTTGGACCACCTCTTTTTCTTGGATGGGCCTTAACATTGCTTCCATGAGGATCTGCTCCTTTATCTTCCCAGGCACAGAGCTGAGGCTTACCTGTCTGTAGTTCCCTGGTTCTTTCTTTCCTCCCCTTTTAAAATTGGGAGTGAAGTTCTCCTTTTTTCAGTGAGCAGGACTTTGTAAGATGGCCATGAACTTTCAAATTTGATGGAGACTGGCTTGGCACAGGACCCTGGGATGCATGTTGTTAGATCCCATAGACTTGTGGCTATTTGGTTTCAAATAAGGTGGTTATTAAATGGTTCCAAACCTGCTCTTCACTCTCAGTGGAAGGGACTCTGCTCCCCCAACCCCCACCTAGAGGTTCAAGGAAGCCTCTGAAGACTCACTGAGTACCTCAGTCTTCTCCATATCTGTTGGTACCATTTCACCCTTCTGATTTTTCAGGGGGATTCACTCTCCTTGGCCTTCCTTTCCTGACTTACAGAATCCTTTCTTGTTGTTCTTCACATTTCCTGCCAAGTCCCATTCCATCTGTGCCTTGGCTTTCCTGACAGCATCCCTACACATCCCAACCATATTCCTGTTCTTTTCCTAGGTCACATATCCCTTCTTCCACTGGCTGTGCATTTCCTTATTACTCCTCACTCAGTGTGAGGAGCAGATCCTTGATCAGCCAGGCCTGTTTCTGGCTTACATAAACACTGAGACAGAGAACTCTTGTGCTCTAAGAAAAATGACCCGAAAGAGTTGCCAGTTCTGGTCAGTCCCTCTGTCCCTAAGGACTGTTTCCCGGTGGGTCTCATCCACTAATTCTTTAAACAACTGGAAGTTTGCTCTTCTAAACCAGTAAAGTTGGAATAATGGCACCATTGTCTAGGACTGAGAGTCACAAATGAAACAACCTCAGCTGTGTGGTCTAAAAATCCGAGAATTAGACCAGGTCAAGAAACAGTGGAGAAGTCTAGCCCAAAGGCCATTTTGCAGGGCAGGAAGCCAAGGTTCATCATAAGATTAAAGATTTATCACATATCTGGGAATGAAAGCTAAACTGAATACAGATAGGGAAATTAAACATATTTTGCATGCAAAATCTGTAAAATCTAGCTGTTATTGCAAAGATAATGAATAACTTGGAATAAGAGATGGAAACGTCTCAGCTTTATCATAATCAGGATATTTGAAAATACAATGTCCTACAATCATAAAGAATTCTCACACACTTTTGAGAGTGGGCACTGTGATAGACAGGAACTTGAAAGTTACTTAACTATGGCCATAAATCACAAATTCTCTGGTTTAAACCTATCTTTGTACATAAGTGATCAATAATGGATTATTTGGAATGTGTTTGCTTTGCTTCTAGCAGTGACAGGTTTGTTAGAGAGCAGTTACTGAGTTTGAACCAGTTAGCACTTCTTAATTCACAGTGAATACAGGAAATGCATTTCTTTCTGTTATATCAATGTCTTCTAAAGGTACTGACAAGGACCTTATTTTACTGAGTACAGAAATCACAAAGGATGCAGACTAATAAAAATTACAAAAAAGTTAAAAGAATAGCCAGTCACAGCTGCTATTCTTCTCAAAGTACCATGAAAAAGCCCGTCAGCTCTTCAGAACTACATGATTTAAAAAGAATGTGTGAATATATAAATATCATCCTTAGTCCTCTTTTGTTAATCATGTTTCCTTTAAATACCAAAGGTATATTAAATGAGTTCTGTCTACATAGAATGAGCCTTGTTCTCATTTACTCTACTGTGTTCTTACTTCTCACACAATGAAAATGAGTATCTTTGAGAAGATGCAGATTACCCCATGTTTTCCCTCATGATTCATGGGTTAGGTTATAGGCTTGCCTTTCATTTGGTTTGCATGTTGTATGCTCATTTACTGAAGTGTGCAATGAGAGTCAAGTAAATTTGCCTGTCAACAATGTACGCTCAAATCAGAGAAACAGAATTTCGACTGAATATTAAGAGTCTGAGAAATGTAATGAACTTTTAATTTGCCTGGCAATAATTAGAAATGGAAACAAAATATTAGCTGATGGTAGATAGACATTAAATTAATAGGGAAAATTAATTCCTGGAACAAGTTAGAGAAAAATACAATTACTTATAATTTATATTCTATGTATTTATATAATTTCTGTAAGACTTTTTCAGATACGGCTCCCTGACAAACTTGACAGCAATTTTCTCACTGGCTCTGAAGATTCATCAGGAAAAGAATCAGTTTCCAACCTGATAGACTATCTCACAGGTTCTTATACCCTCTTTTCAAATTTATTCACACTGACCAGTAGTTCATTCCATGGCTCATAAAAACTGTTCTTTAAGAGAGCTGCTCAAGAGAGGCCAACAAAATCTAGATCCCTGATTCTTCTGTGTTCTAGTGAAAACTGCTTACTTACATCATTATGTAAGCAGTGCAATGAAGAGAAGGGAGAGGAAATTATATAGTACAATGAGTCTTTTGGGGGTATGTGTTTGACTGTTTTAAGTATTCTGGCAATTTGCCATAGTGGCTCATAAATTAACAAGACAAAGACGAAGTTAAAGACAGATACTGTCCAGATACTTCTGTGAGTTGCATAATCTTGGCTCAGTCTCTAGAAATTTACTTTTTTCCTTTGAATACTAGGGAGTGCCTTTGGGCAACATATAGCTCTATGAAACTGGGGGGGTGTGAAAGGACTGCTGAGGACTCTAGTAACCATTATACAGCATAATTTCTACAGTATCTTTTAATGTGTTAAATTTGATAGTCTGCATTTGGTTGTTGTAGAGGAATTCTTCCCTCCACAGACATATTCTCCCCATTTAAATTGTCTTCAAATCAATGTGTCTCTTTGAAGCCAGTTTGCTTTAGGCATTATTTATCTCAGAGCAGGAGATGGAGGTGGATCAATAGAGCTTTCTCATCAGTCTCCATCTTTTTGGAAAAGCACACTGGATTGCTGTTCGAAAATGAGAAAGGGAAGGGTGAATGCATTATTCTCTTAGAAGTTTGCTTGCCTTGTTCTTGTTTTCCCAATGCAACAGTAAATGATTGTAACACATCATGCAAAAGTAAATTTTCAGTTTGGAAATTTACAGGGCATTTAGCTGTGTACAAAGCCAGAAAGAATAGTCTCTATTATTTTTGTTCTTACAAGGATGCCTGTAATTTATTATTCGAATAATTATTAGATAACTTGGAAAATTCAAATTCTATTCTTTATTTAAAAAATTCTAAAGATTTAATTGGGATGACTATACAGAAGTAGTAAAGCAAAACTCCGAGTCTTTTTTTTCCCTCCTTCTCGAAACAAACTTAAGACACACACTTTATTTCCTGATTTGAGTGTCGTAGAACTGAGGCATTCATGAACAAGCATGAGTGTAGACAGAGGTACCAGAGATAAATTTGAAGATTATCCAGTTGATAATAATGGATTAATTCTCAAAATTGGCACAGTATAACAAGAACCTTATATCTTCAAGTTACTCATAGCAAGAGCATTTCTCCTTCATCAGCAATAATATAAAGCATGAATTATCTCTGTGTATGAATGAGAAGGACTTAAGAGCTATATTACAAACCTCAATAAAAATTTTACTTCTCTGACGAGGGAGAAAAAAGTTACCAATCTTTGTTAACTTTTTTCTGACTTGATTAAGCCCTAGAGAAAACTTTTTATTTACAATGGAAGAGTTGTATCTATGTTTTAGAGGGTCTGTTCTTCTACACAGTTTGTTTTTCTTCTTGTGACAGCACAAACAATAATATATTACAAATGTTTATATATTGTTACAGCTGAATATATGTTCATGTATTTCAGTTAGGAGATTAGAGATTGCTCTGACGGGAGTGTTTAGAAGACTGATAAATCAAGCTGCTTTCAAATTTCAAGAACAAAACTTTAATAGATTCATTCATTCATTACCAACACACTTCATGCTAATGATTTTCTCCCACACATTAATAACCATTACCACTATGAGCTTACATAAGTTAACAGCTATGTCTGGAGTTAGCAGTGAGCACACTGTGTCCCGGAGGTGATGTTGTGTAGTTCACAATGAGTGCCATGCTCCTTGGTGATGCTGAGCTGCCAAGGTCAGAGTGACCAGCCTGGACAGCCCTTTGGTGAGACAAATCAGAGAGAAGACTCCTGTCTTTTCCATCCTTGATCATCACTGTTGGTGTTTTAGCCTTCTTGCTTCCCCTTTCCTCATCAACCAGGGCTTATATTGCTTTTGATTTTCCCGTTCATCCTTCTGGGGTATTTGGCAGGAAGTCCTGCCTATTGGCAGTCCCTTCTGCTTGTCTTGTTCTTTATCTTGCAGATTCTAGGTTGTATTTTCCCTTGAGCTCCACCAATCCTTCTTAGCCCCATTAGTGTTCACAACAATCCCATGTTTGCAAAAATGTTTATACATGGTGTCTGGCTGTGCTGTCACTGCATTACAAAACACATGTTGCTGGTAACACTATTTTAGTACACTTATATTTGTTAGTTGTGACTTAAGCCTGATTAAAACACATAGGTTTTATAGGTGGTACAATCAGGTCTCTACTTCAAAAACTACCAAAGAATTGCAGATTATGAGGTGCTTTGTGTCCTTGAAACACCCTTACATTGTGCATTACATTGCTATTACCTATGAAATTGTGAAAGTTTTGTGAAATATATCAGTGTGAAAATGTGTAGCTCTGTTTGTAAATATTCAGCTTGCCAATAATTGCTAATTATAGAATGCAGTGGAAATTAGAGTTAATTTATGGCCCTGAGTACTTCCTAGAGAGGTACCATGATACATTAGACTATCCAAACAACATGTACATTGGCATTTAGATGAAATTGTGCAGCAAGTACACTATAAGCACAGAAAGGATAAGCAGATTTAAAATACAATCTTGAATAGTTAATATGATTAAAAAATGGCCTACAGATATTTAAAACAAAGGATGATATTGTATATTGCTGCAAGTGTTAAAAAGGATTGAGATGTGATTTTTTTTATACTGACATAATTAAATGTGAAATGTAGAGATTAAATAAAGCAACCCAAGTATATTAGCATCTGCTTTTATTATTAATTTGTCACTTCTACATATATTTTATCATCTACGGTTCATCCTAATTTCTGATTTTCAGGAACATTATCTCTGTGATAAAAGATCTTTAAACATGTGATATCCTTTAATTAACTTACAACACCAGTGAAAAGTAGAAAAGAACTATGCATATTTTACAAGATATGATACTGATACCAGTTGTGGTTTTTTGTCTGAAGAAGGGTTTTTATAAAGCTATGAAAAATGTAGTTGTGTTGATTTTCTACTGCATTTTGCGTTTAGAACTCATTTTCATATTTGATGACTTGTGTGTGTTTTAATTAATTGCTAATAAATATGGTTCTCTGTTAATTTCTCACATTTATTTCTGTTCTTCTTCAGTGTTTCCTATAAGAAGTAAAAATATACACACCCTTAAAACAAGAAAAATAGATATATTATTACACCTCTTTACTTCATCCAGCTGATGGAGAAGTCTGCCACTGGCATGACAAATATGTCCTACCAGAATTTCTGTCAAAATTTCAAGATTAAAAAAATTAATAGTTCAGATAAAATATGCATATGTAGAGTTCTTAATCTAGACAAGAGAAATAGGAAGTACTATATATTTCATATGATGATAAGAAGGAGATTAAAAAAATGTGGCTTTGTCTATTTTCTCAGTTCATTTGTTTATTTTACAACAGTTAGCATTAAGTGAAAAATTATTTCACTGTTTTCGTATATTATTACTATAGACTTTCCTGGAGAAGCTCTAAAGTACCACTTAAGTAGGGTTTATCATAACTGAACAAGAATCCTGTCTTAAAATACTCCAATTAAAAAGCCAAAAGCAATCGATAGTATTTCTTTAAATGGCATGCACTTTAGACTAACAGTGATTCATTAATAATTTGAGATGCTTCTGTGGTCTAAAATTAACTCAATCCTGTGTATGTATATATTTAAATCCCTGATGAAGCATGAAGAGTTTAAAGGTATGGAAAACATGAGAGCTAAAAGTATCTCTCTATGCAGTAAAGGATCTGTTCTGTGGGAAGAGCTTCAGGTTCAAAGAATTCCACATCAGCAACTTTCATGAAACATTAAATTCAGTTTGAATATATATTTCTGAAAGGAAGAAAAAATACATTGATAGAATAAACTGCAATGAAATTTTGTTGAACATAATCGAGGATGGTTTACATAGGAATGCAAAAGAAATGGCACGTGGGTTCAAATGCTGTTAGGATTTATATCAGGTGGATACTTCTAACTAAAATATTTCTTATGTGCTGAAAGTAAGCCAGGAAAACTGTTTATACAACAAAGTTCAGACTTGTGGTAAGTACCTTGGACGTTATCCCAAAATGGTACTTCTAATAAGGAGCGTCACAGCACTAAGATGCACAAATTGCCACCTGCTGCGACATCGTTACAGCAAGTACAGAGGCGGTAATTATGGGAATTGTAGAAAATAAATGTGGAAGTCCTGCAGTTTGCAAACACCTGCTGATAGGTAGAATGCCTACTCATATTTTCCTTTAAACATAATTTCTGGTTTTGTCTCTGTCTTTAGAAGTAAGCAAACATTGCTGTGTCTAGCTGAAGAAGTCCTGTTGAAGCGGCAGACCAGATCAGGAAGCGTGTGGCCACATGCATTCAGATCCTTACCACATGAGTTTGGATTAACCACAGCCTTGAAGATAAGCACACAATGAAGTGCTATTCAGACTGCTGGAAAGTAGCAATGTCCACTGTGCATTTTTAATAGTTTTTTTCCAGTTTTATACACTTAAAATGAACTCATGGATTCAATTTCTTATTCAATTCGCACAACCCTAGTGAAGAGTGCTCAGTGTTTCACAAGGTTTGAGGCTTTTCCTATTACATTAGAATGGGAATGTATAGACACAGGAATCTGGTAAGTAGTATAGCTCAGCCAAGGGGCAGGGCTTTTTTGGGGAGAGACAAAAATACATTGGGTTGCTGCATTCTTTTAAAAATCAAAATAGATCACATCTAGTAATTCCTGGTGGTTCTAAATGAGAGTGACATTTTGCATGAAGCAATGTATTTTAATTTCTTAAATTAAATAGCAAGAAAATTAAGAAGTTGTGGAAAAAATGGTTTAATGACAAAATACAAATTAAGTATATTATAATTAGATATACTGGGGCTGCGTGACAAGGTTTTGGTAGTGGGAGGACTACATGGATTCTTCTGTGAGAAGCTCACAGAAGTTTCCCTCATGTCTGACAGAGCCCGTGCCAGTGGGCTCCAAGATGTACCTACTGCTGGCCAAGGCAGTGGTGACACTTCTGAGATAACATATGTAAGAAGGGTGGGAAAAAAGAAAACTGCACAATTGTAGTCAGAGATACCAATGAGTGCAACAGCCCTGCAGACACCAAGGTCAGTGGAGAAGGAGGGAGAGGAGCTGCTCCAGGCACCAGAGCTGAGATTCCCCTGCAGCCAGTAGTGCAGACCATGGTGAAGAACCTGTGTCCCTGCAGCCCATGGAGGAGCAGAAATCCACCTACAGCCCATGGAGGACCCCCCTCAAGGTCCCCTTGAGGCAGATGGGTGCCTCAAGGAGGCAGTGACCCCATGGGAAGCCCATGCTGGCACAATCTGTTCCTGAAGGACTGCACCCTGTGGCAAGGACCTATGCTGGAACAATTCATGAAGAGGGGCAGCTTGTGGGGACGACTCAGGCAGAAGTTTTGGAGGACTATCTCCTGTGGAAGGGACCTCACACTGGAGCAGTGGAAGAGAGTGAGGAGTTCTCCCACTGTGGAAAAGGCAGTGACAGAGACATGTAATGAACTGACCACAACCCCCACTTCCCATTCGCCTATGCCCCTGGGGAGAAAGAGGCGGAAAATTAGGGCATGAAGTTAAGCCTCAGAAGAAGAGAGGAGTAGGGGGAAGGTTTTTTAAGATTTGTTTTTATTTTCTCATTATCCTACTCTGACTTGATTGGCAATAAATTACATTAATCTTCCTCACATGGAGCCTATTTTGCCCACGACAGTAACTGTTGAGTGATCTCTGCCTGTCTTTAGCTTGACTCACGCGTGTTCCATTATATTTTTTCTGCCCTGTCCAGCTTAGGAGGTGAGTGATAGAGCGGCTTTGGTGGGCACTGAGTGTTTAGCCAGAGTCAACCCACCACACTGGACTAGCAACATTTCTCCCTTAATTAACTATTTCTTATATAAGAAATAATTCTCTTTGTAGCTCACTAGAAAAAATTTAATTTTGGATTTTAATTGTTAGCTTTTAATATCATTAAAATCTCATTGCTAATTCAAATTAAATAAAATTAATTATTATTACTTGTGGAGCTGTTATGAAAAAGCAGAAGCAGTAAGAAAAATGGAAGAAGAAATAAATTAAAATATTAATTTTAGAATTTGTGAAATTAGGAAAAGACAAGGAAATAATCTTTTATATTGTTTAAATATCAGATTTTGCTTTATATTATCTGTTCTGTTTCTGTGTCTCAGTACTGGTTTTGTTCTACTACTATATATTCTTTCTCATCTGTTGACATTTTGACTATACCCCCTCTAACATAGGAAAACAGATACTGTTTTCTATTTCTGGCCATGCTAAGTTCAGTCATATCCCTCTCTCCTCCTTCCTGGGCATACGGAATTAATTATCAACTTCATCTCTTGCATTTTTCTGGTCTTGATAACTTAATTGCTGTTTACACACACTCTTTAAGGTGTAGTGTAGATACTAGATGTAAAATATGTCTTAGAAAGAGTCTTTTTAAAGTTCATTCCTTCCTGTGAGTTGCAAATCTCTTGTCTGCACACATGCCTTTAAGATTTACTCTTTTTGGTACATATTTCACACAAGAAATGATGTAACTTAAAAATATTCAAAAATACTAGCAAAGAATGTTGAAGATGGAACAATATCAAGATTGGAAGATATAATTTCAACCAACTTCATATTTTTCTCTTGTGTTTGAAGTTTTCATGAAAGTAGAAGGAAAAAAAAATGCAGATCTAGTCAACCTTATTGCAAAGATTTATTTTTGGAAAATGGTATGAATTTTTTTTCTCCTTCAATTCAATTAAATGCAATAAGCAACTATCTTGATGAAGCTACCACCTTACAATAGGCCTGTCTCCTACCGGTATTAAGTTTCATAAAATGACATGAATTTCTGATGATGTGGACTGTCTTCTTTACCATTTAAATGCCAGCTTATTGTTGGAAATATTTTTTTTAGAACTTACAAGAAGGGAAATTCCATAAGGAGAAGATAAAGCTGAATTTGGAAGGATATTATATTCCTGCTTACTTCGGATGTGATGGACAAATCTTTTTTGGAATGTATTTCCTGAATCTATGGGCAGAATTTATTAAGAAATTCTAAAATAAATAGAAATAAAATCTCATTAAGAGTGAACTTAAACAAGTACACAAAAGCAATTAAAAAAACAGAAAACAATTCAAGTATTTTTCAATGCTAGAAAAATTTCCGGATTTAATGACAGAGAACTAAGTGTGTTATCTTTTGCTCTCGGATAATGTTTCATGTTGCTTTCGTCTCTTCCTTCCTACTTAGTTGACCGGTCTATAATTGCCCAATATGCCCTTTTAGAAATAAAATTTCAACTTCCTATAGACCATTAAGCTTTTGATTTGTCCCTGATGGCATGCCCTTATTTATCTTCTCACCAGCTTTTCGTGCAGTGTCTCAAATCTCCCGTAATGAGTATGGTAGTAGCAACTCGTTATCTACTCGTTTTGCCCATTCTTTGCTCATTATATTGTTTCTGTTTCCCCATAAATGTCCTTGGAATATTAGTTCTGTGTTTTCCCAGCAGAACATTTTTATGTGTGCAGCTGGTGAGCCTCCTTCAGAAAACCTCAAGCTTCCTCTCTGTTGCTGCACTACTCCAACAGTTTATTCCCTATTTTGACATGAAACAAGTACACACATAAAGGTGCTCTGCTGGGGCTGCCTGCTGCCTCTCAACTGGAGATGTAAAAACTCAGCAGGAAAGGAACACCAGCTTCAAATTTCTTTTTGTTGCCCCCAACTGTGCAGGATGTTGCCATGCTGTTAAATCCAGCTGACTTTCTGGAAGATGTAAATTTACCAAGATCTGAGGGGGCTGTCATCATCCAAGTTCCTGATGCTATGTTCCACAGGAAGTCATACCTATTCTTACCACTTACCAGTTGTCAGTCTCCTCTGGCTTCTTTCCAGCCCTTCTCACTTATTCTTGCTGACTATGACCAACACTAGGTATATTTTCTTTCTTTTGCTTTCAAAAGTCCATTTAAATCCAAATTTTTCAGGTATTTTGCACAAAGGTGCCGTGTAATCTGCAAAACCACTTCTCTTTTACCAGACCAACTTCCTTGGGCAAATTTTTCATTCATATAAAATTGTCCTATCTATTTATCATGGCTTATATTAAGCATTTTCCCCAGGACACATCTGTACATTAAAATGGTTTCTTTAATTTCAGTTGGATGTGCTACTTGCAGCCATTGAAAGCCAGTATGCACTTTAATTTTTATGAGGTTTTCTTTCTCATTAGGTGATTATTCATCCTATTATTTCTCCTCTAGTTCTTTCTATTTCTGACACCTCATTCTGAAAACACCTCTTGATGTAGCTTTGCACAACATTTCAAGCTACCACAGTCCCAGTTTGAGACAAAATTCTGAGGAACGTCCAAAATGAATATCCTCTGATAGAAGGCAGGTTACAACCACCCCGCCCCCACCAGGTTCGGGAAGAAATTCCTCAGAGGAAAGTGAAAGAGATAAAAAACTATTTATTTAACAAACACACAGGAAAAGAATAATAATGCTAAGTAATAAAACCTCTCACTGTGGAGAGAAACCTGGGAAGATTTAAAGTCCTTCTGTGGGTGTGGTCTCTCTCCTCCTCTTTGGAGCTGGGGTTTCGGTTCAGGCCCCTCCAGGCCTCCCGGATGATGTTTTGGTGTTTTTGCACAGTTCCAGAAGAAAAGAAGTAGAAGCCAGGGTCCCCGGGAAAAGAAAGTTTAACTCTCCATCTCTCTCTGGAGAAAACAGCCAAAAGCTGGCTGGAAAGCAAAGAAGGGTGCTTCCTCCACTCTGCAGCAGCAGCAATCTCTGTGTCCTTGAACACAAAATCACTTTTAAAAGTTCGCTCATTTTTTTTTTCTTTCCTCTCGGGCTCAGTTTAAAGGCACAGAAAGGCACAGGATTCATTTCCGGTCATAGAGCGGTGATAGGGGATACAACATCATAAAGTCACCCCAAAACACACATATATAGCTTTTATTATTTTTTAATAATTTCAAACCTGATTCTACATAGAACTTAAAAGGGATGGAGTAGAATGCCAACTCATACATCAACCACACCTCAGTGGAGCAGAGACCAAATGGAATAAACAACAACAAGATTTATTAAATATGTTCTCATACTAAACACATTTAGAAAACTCTCTAATCCCCCTTTCTCAAGGAGAAGGAGGAGTAAATTTGCTGAATCGTCATCCACTAATATTCCTATTTGTCCTGTTGTGTAAGTATGCATCAAATGGAACTTATTTTAATCTATTTTCTTCCATCCTTGATGTGGTTGGAGTTTCTGTCTTTGATAAATTATTCCAAAAATAGTTCTTTAGATAGTATAACTAAATTGAAAGGCCTGGGGGAAGGCTTTGCAGTATTGATTGTAGGTATTATAGGCCTAAGCATAAGAACTGTGGCCAGCTTGCTCTTTGCAATAGGGTATTTCTATTTTGTGAGCCTAAATGACATAAGAATCATGTTGGTGTCCATTTCACTAGCATACCTATTCAACTGGAAAAGAAACACAAACGTTCTTAGTCCAAATACAATTTTTTCCTCTCTAAGAATCAGAGGGCTAACAAGTGTTCTTTGTCATAGCTGCAAGCAGTGACATTTTGTCTGCTGTTTTTATTTTGAAAATACTTCCATTTATAATTTTATTTTATCTAAATTATAGACCTATGTTTTCAACAAAGTACTTGCAGGTGTCATATTACTGAATCAAAGATGGAATTAAGCAAGTTTAGTTCCTGCTTTGCCCACAGTAGTAATGCAAACCTAGCAGACAGTAGTCAAGAGAACGACATTTAGAAGACAGCAGGTGGTACAGAGGACCTGACAGCTGCACTGAATGTCCCCAGATCCTCCCTGGAAAAATTCCTTGGGAATTTTTTCTGTTTCCAATGGGGGCAATGTACTTAGGGCAACCAGGGGTGCATTGGGAATTTATTTTGTTCCTTAATTTCATTCAGAATATATTGAGGTAATGTGCTCTGAAACAGTCCCAGACAGGGAATGAAAGCAGAGAAAGTTGGAATAATTGAGAAATTTTGGACAAAAGCCCAAAAAAGTTTATACCTTGACTGATCTGAAACTCCCCTGAAATTAACCACAAAACCTAAGAAAATTAAATCAAGTGTATAGTTTTGAGCCATTTCCTAGAAAACCTCTCCTCAATCTGAATAAACTGTGTTTGGAAAGTACCCTAAACCACCACAGATGTGTTCTAATTTGACTGTTGATAAGACCCCTCCATCAGCACATTCAGGTTGTGTTCTTCACTGAAGTGCTGAATTTGCCCTTCTGATTAGGAAATGTGACAGCTGAATGCCTCCTTGCTATCTGCTGTCACTGGTAGCTTTTCATAAGCCCTATCTTGAACCAAACACGTCATAGCTTAGAGTTCATCTGTGTGCTTGCCACAAAATAGTTCATTTCTGTTCTCCTCACCTGGACAGATAGGCATTTTTTGCTGTATTTACTATGTTACACATATTTCAAAGCTATACAACAAAAAAACCCCATACAAACGACAATTGGCTTATCTGCAGAATCTTTACTTCTGGTGATGATGGCACATTACTTTTTATACACTGTATTTTCATATACTGAGTACATGGTTTCTCTGGTCTTTTCAGATATTCAGAACTGTTTACAACTAAATAATGAAATATTTTTCTTTAAGATAAAGGTTATTGAGTCTGTTTGGATCACAGGTCTACAGATTTAAAGTAAGAATATTTTGGTGTGAGAGAGAATAAAGATTCCAGTCATGAATTGAATCAGAAATTTTTTTTAGGCTGTGTAACAGATTGAAAAGGGAAATTACATCCTAAAGCATTGTTCTTTAATTAGCAAGAAAGTTTTGGGTTGGGTTTTGATGGGCTTGTGTTTGTGTGGTCTTTTAATCTCCTCCTATTTGGTGAGCAATCATGTCCCAGATTCATATTCTATTCTGAATTCTGTTTAAGTCCTATATTAAAATTCATTTAATGTACACATTCAGCATGTTTTATAATGAGATCTCATCCAATAAAGAACAAAATGTGTGACTGAAGTACTACTGTTGTGAAAAAATGCTAAATTCATAATAAATGCCCTTTGCAATAAATCATTTCACTATTTCACACTCCAACAGCTTTAACCCAGTTGCCCAAATTGTATGTCAGATGCATCGGAATCTTTGTATTCCACTACAGTAGGGGGAAGTGAAAATCCTTTTTGACTTTGGTGACAATGGAAATTATCCTCTTGCAAACAGATTTTGTAGCCACTTGAAAAAAACTCTGTAGCTTTTTACAAGCGTTTCCTGTTAGCTAGACTAGGTACTGGTCCTCAGATTTTTTTTTTGTAAATGAAGTTATTTCTGTCTTTTTTATTGTTTGTGATATAATTTTGTTTATGTCAAATTTTAGATGCTCAGTCTGTTTATCTGAAAGCAGCATGTAAAACCTCACCTCAGAGACATCACGTAGGGGTTAATTAATGCTTCTATTGTGCTTTGAAGTCTATAATGAAAGTCACTGCAGGGGCTGGAATACTGTTATCGTTACTACCACTGTTACTATTTACAGTAATTCACACTATTTTTTGTCTTTGTCTCTAGGAGTTCTTGATCCCTCTTACAAAACAAGCCTAAAAATCACATACCAGTGATGTGAGCAAGATATATATTTAGTAGCTTTACACCCTACTCGTGGCTCTTCGTCAGTTTGCCACAGGGAAACATCTGTTGCTACATATCACCTCTCTTGGATCTTAACCTATACAAAGTTTTCTTGTTTTCTGTCTCCTGTATCCTCCAATAATACTCTTTATTTTCTCTGGTTCTTTATGATTTAATTTCTAATGCCTTGCATGCACTTCCTATAGTCACTTGCTCATTTTTATTAGGTTTTTCATTTTCCTGTCATTTTGTCACTGTTTCACCAGCCATCTGGCCTGCTAATTTTCCTCTGACTTTTAGTACTTTCCTCATCATTGCCTCATGTACATTGGAAAGAAGTGATTACATCCTGCTGTCAAGATTGGGTTTTTAATTTTTTTTCACCAAGATTACATCTTTTTTTTTTCTCTTGCTTAGCTTTTATTCATGTAGTTCTAGCCATCAGGAAGGAAAAAACCAAGTTTTCATAGAACACCGTGAATTTTATAATTAAAAGAGGAGAAATTTAAAGTAGAAATTATAATAAAGGTTGCATTTTACCTCAACTAAATTTGAAAGTCTACTTTGTAGAAACCAGCACCCCAAGAATTCCCTGGAAAGTAGCTTTAATATTCAATAGAGGTAAACAGTGACTTTAGAGTATGATTTAGAAGATCTATATCAGACATCAATATAAGCCTGAGCTAACTTCTCTCCACTGACTGTAGAAATTGTGTAGATTATTAGTTTAGCTGAAAAAATCTGCATTTGGCCTGATGAATCACATACTCGGACTCTGTGTTCAGCTGTGGATACTAAATCTTATCCATGGCTGGTAGAATGTTCAGTAACAAGTTAGGCCCACAGTGCATAATATTTTTAAAATCAAGACATATGTTTTAGTAATCAAACTGCTTTACCATAGGCTTACCATTACTTACTACATTGCCAAAATGTTCAGCCTTTCATAGTTTTTCAAGTTACTTATTTGTTTCAGCGACGGCAGCTACTTGGAATGCCTCAGCTTTGGCTCACTCAGGCTTTGGCTTGCTGAAGCACATTAGTCATGATTTTAAGAAAGCTGAAAAGACAGTCTCTGCTGATGTTCTGTACTCCTGGAAATTAACCTGCAGCTTCTTCAAAGTGATCTTCTGAATCTGAAGCAAACAACATGTCAGTCTGCCCGTATCCCTGTATGTCATTTGCTTTCATTGGCAACGAGAACCCTGATTGATTTCCTGAGGCCATTTTTGACATTTTCACACCAAAATAATGTGGTTCTATCGAATGTATTTCCAGTTATTGAAAGATGATACCCTTGGTACTTTCTATTTTCTTAATGCAATCCATTTTAATTGAAGATTGTGATCTTGTCTTTGAAGGAATTAGAAATTAGTGTAAATACATTTTTCCTGTAAAGGTCAAAACCTACTGTATAATAGTCTGTGGCACAGGTGTCAGGTCAGGGACACAAGTCCTAAGGCTATTTCTGAGCTAAATAAATACTAAAAAAGTTGGTGTGAAAGGGATGGAAAATGAGGAACTAGTGCTCCTTCATAGATACAACATCCTGTGCTGAACAACACTAAACATTAATTCTTGACAAAGCTGGTTTCAATATCTCACCTGGAATTATGGGTCACAGCCATCTATGTTGATGCCAAGCATCTAACCACATTTTTCACGGCATAAAACAAAGAGATTGGGGTATTTTTTCCAGTTGGGTTTGGGGTTTTTTGATAGTTATGAGTAAGCTCTGTTAATGCAGCAAGCCATTAGGATGCACACTTATGGCCCAGAGAACACATAAGCATGGTACTGTGGTTGAGCCAGCAAAGCCTATTCAACAGACTGGTTTTCTTAGTCACTGTGCTGTGCCAAGTGCAGCTGCACAACAGCCTGGTCAGAGATGTCACTTTTCTCTTTGTCATAGTTTACAATACCTTTCTTCTGCAGCATTGTAGCCCGATTTGTTAGGAAGTAGTGACAGGAATCTTGCTGTGAAACACCAGCAAAGGATTCTCAAGGTTTTTACCTTTTCTTTGGGGTGCAGACTGATAGAGAGGTGAAGAGAGAAACATTCATCTAACCAGTAATGGCTACTCCTGTCCTATAGTGCATATGGGAGTACTTCCTACAGCTGAGGAAAACAAAAATAGCTTATTCAGCTGAGCATGGGCTGTGTCTCATAAACAGGCTGCTTTGCTTCAAAATTAAGAAAGGTTAAATAAATGAGGGGCAGTAACCAGGTCCTTTCTTTAAGCATCCTTTCTTCCGCTTTAAAATCCATCATACAGATTTGTTACTGATATCTATGATTCCTGAGACAGAAAAAGACAGACACTACGTGTTTAACTGAAGCAGATCTTGAGGAACAGGGACAATGTGACTCAGGAGGCATTTGTGGGTTGGTTGAAATTTTTTGGTCATATTACTAAAGCTACTGTTCCGCATTTACCTTGGCATTAAAACTTTGTTCCTGAGACATTGCAGTGGTTCGAATGCAACTGTATAACAACTTGAACAACTCAGCTTGGTATTTGTCACAAGGATGTAGCTGATGTTCAAAACTTGTATTAGTGATTCTGAACTACATCTTGCATTGCTGCCACTGATGTTTGTGACAAGCCATGATACCATTCACTCCTAACTTCAAAATAATTGCCTCTAAAATGTGTTGCTGCTACTCCAAATGTTCCTACAACTGTGTCTGTGTATCATCTCACATGCCAGAGGCTGTTTGACTGCTTTCAGTTTATGTGATGATTAGCATTGTTTGATGAGACAGCTCTTTGCTGTTAATGTCTTTGAAGCTGGAATTGTTTTTATTTTGGAATTATCCCATGGCCAAGATAGATCCTCTAGTGAGTGCTCTTTTTCGCTGGCAATTTCCTTACTGCTCACTTCTTTTAAAGAAGTCAAAAAGTGATCCTCTTTTTGTGAAATGTCTCAATAGCTGATTCAATCACTACATTTAAATGAGACAGAAAAATATAAATAAATCAAACACTAATGTAAACCCGGGGGGCAAGAGTTTTATTCATAGCGTGAACAGAAACATCTTTGACACAGTAGGTGAATTCCTAGAGGAGATTGCATTATATATATATTTCACTGAGAATGTCTGTAATGTTTCCTTTATTCATATATTACTAATTTCTGCAACATTGATGTAAGAACTAGGATTGATCCTGTTAAAATTGCTGGTTTTTATCAGTACTTGAAAATCATCTAGTACTGTTTACTTATTAGTAAAAAATTAACAAGAATTAACATACAATTTCTTTTTAGAATTTGGAAATATATTTTCTACCCACAGCTGTGAATAATTCAATGCAATCCTTTAGGGATATATTTTTTTAACTAGATATATATGACTGTGAAGTATATTTTTTCTTAAAGCATACCTTTCTTCAAATGATAGACTTATTCCTGCTAGGAAAATAATAAAAGTGCATATTAGATACTGCCAAGGTAACTAAAGCATGTTGCTTTCTATATTGTCACCTTTATTCCACATCTCATTATATCCAAGTGTCTTAATTAGCTTGCCACCTTTGTATTTTTTTTTTTTTTTTTTATTTTAGAT
>VZTE01003146.1:823748-864605 GCA_013397775.1 Eulacestoma nigropectus | reverse complement strand
TTTTTTTTTTTTTTTTGTATGATGGCATTTCTGGCGATCTTAGTGCTGAGCAGAAACTGTGTCAGGAGCGAGTATCTGTAAGATGGGAGATAAATTAACATGAAGGTAACTTTTTATGTAAATTTCTACGTCTTAGCAGCTCTGAATCTGAGTTGGTGGTTTGAAAAAAGGAGATAAAGTCTCAGTTTTAGGGGATTCTAAGTTTTGTTTGTTTTCTTTTTCCTACTATTTGTTCTTGCTTTATTTTGCAGTAGAATTGGGGAAAGGAAATTGGAAAGGGAAAGGAGGGGAGCATGTGCTGAGTACATCAGCTGCCTGACTGGCGAGCCATCTGGACACATAGGGTGTCTCAGATGTCTTGGTCTCACAGTTGGCTGCAAACCCTTCCTTGAGTTGGAGGGAGGGAAATGCTGAAGCCTTTTGATAGTCAGGGGACGTGTGGCTGAGGCCAGGATGAGGAATGTTTCAAGAGGACCTCTTGGAAAGGGCTGTCAAAGCCTAGTCTCTGTGTGCAGCGTAGGTAGGACAGTTTGGCCTTTATGACTTGCACCGATGGAAGCAGAAGGTGCGATGACTAATACCTTCTAGTACAAGGTTAGTTACTTCACATGTTAAAGTAAGAAGTTTTCTGCGGCTGGATTACACTCAGTGAGTCTGGACTTGCTGTTTATATTAGGAAGTGTGATAAACGGAGATCAGAAAGAGGAGAAATATTAGAGAACAGACTTACACGTAATGCCTGATTGGTATGAGAGTCTAACAAGGCTGGTGGCAAGTGTGCAGATGGACCACTGAAAGCCGGATGGCTGCTTTCGTTAGGCTGGTGGCTGCTGAAATCCTACATTATAACATAAGACATTCTCACTTTTAAAATCCTGTTTTATTGTTTCTGAATAATGACAAGGTGATCTGTGCCTTTGACTCACAGTTTACCCTTCTGATACGTCCTTTCTTTGGAAGTCTTTAAGCAGGGATGAATTAAACCTACTGACCTGCTTTTAAGAAAGGTCATATTTCTAAATATTTTTCCTGCCTGAAGATCAGGATAATATGACTCACATAAAGAATGAAAAAATGATAAATACTGCTCGTGTAAAGATGCAGATTTGTCAGCAATTTGAATATGAATGATGAAATACGATAGCCGTATCCAATAATACTGTTCCTTGCCAAGTGTTTAAATAGTATGTAGGATCTTGATGAAGTGATCTAATTGTTAATAAGGTCTGCTAACTATTGACATGAAATAGGTTTTTGAACTAGGTTGCAATGCTGTCATGTCTGACCTTAATTCTGAATGACCTAAAAATATCACTCAGTATAATTTTCTAACATTAAGCATCAATTCTGCAAATAAAACATGAATATCTCTTGCACAAGTTCTCCATTGCTTTTCTTAACTACACTTTTACTTCTGTAGAAACTTCATGCCACCATTTCAATGCCTGCTGAAACAGTTATATGATTTTAATTCAATTTCACTGTAGTTTTTCTATTTTTAAGTACGGTTCAGTAGTCCGAGAATAATGTGACTATACCAGCAAAAGAATCAGAACACTTCTATCCCATGTGAAAAAAAATAATTTTTTCTTGGGTCTCTATAATTACATTTTCGTTTTCAGGCTCATCTCCCTGGTTAATAACCAAAATATTGATTCTCAAAGAAAAGTAGTTTAGAAACACAGTAAAAATACTTTTGGATAAAATCATAAAATGGGATGTGTTATGAAAATTTGGAAGACACCTTCTTCTAAGGCAGAAGTTCATTTATTTTTAGATGTCTTGAAATGATATTTAAGATTTGAATTTTAGCAAGGAGGCCTTCATTTCATTAAAAGGCAGTTTAGCTGCTATTATTACTTTTTAATTGTATGCCTTTTTTTTTTTTTTTTTTTTGAAAAGTCATCTTGAAATTAGTTTGGCTAGAGAATTTAAAAGACAATTATATTTGTTAGTGTAGAAGCAAAATTTGGTGGAAAAAAAATAGTACTATGTTTATGTAGTTGTCCAATCCTTCTACTTACAGGTGGATCTGTTGTAGTTAGTATAATTATGCTTATAGTTGTGCTGTTCAAAGCTTTCCTCAACAATACTCTTACAGTCACTTATAAATTTGTCATCTCTGTTAGTAAGGTTGTCATTTTCCACACTGAGCATTTGTTGGTAATTTTAAAATGCAGTGATTCAATGTAGCAATTTATATCTTTTTATGCACAGCAAGAAAAGCATACAAAATACTTTGCAACCATTTCATGAGCTTCATTTTAGTATTTTAACGTCCTTTTATATTCTTTCATGTATTGTCTGTCCTCTTCTTTTCCTTTTGTTATGTGAAAGCCTAGGAAGTACAGTAGCTTTTACTTTTTTCAACTCTTTTTCTTTTACCAGTGTTTGATATATATTAATCCAAATGTGTAATAGCAATAATGGTATCACATGCCAATGTGGAACCCACATCCAGATCCTTACACATAAATCCTCAGATTTGTGAAGGCATTTGGAATCACAATAATTTTTGATACTTGAAGCCCAAATGAAAATAAGCCTCCTTCAGATGTCTTATCACTGCAATACTTAATAACTTTCTTAAAATAATTCTTTATATCTTTTGTGTTCCACAATATTGCCTTGGTTCTTGGGCTATTTATTTGGGCAGAACTCTAAACTAGAAGCCACATGTGCTCTACCCCTAAAACTGACTGATTTATTTTAGCTCCAAATAGGACAACCTGCTTTTTGATATGTGAAGACTTTAGTGTTCCTTTTACTTGAAATGAGATTAATTACACCTAAGTACAGTAGATAAAAGCCTAACAGATGATAAACATTGAGTGTAACCAATCCCCTCAGCATCCTTAATACCTGATTTACAACTATTTTTTGCAGTCACTTGTGTTTGGACTCAGTCTGGAGAGCAAGCAAAGGGTGTACCATCAGAGAGATGTTCTGATATTAGAATGTCTACAAGAAAAGAATGCCAAGATGAACTTGTTTTCTACATTCTATAGTAACTTTATGGTTAGCTAAACTTTTTGTTGTGTCTTTCACATAGTTCAGTGCTCTTATTGCTGATTTCTGTCTCTGTTTTAAAAGTCTGATATATTCAATGTATTGCAGATCTACCTGGATTTCGTGCTGTGTTCTATGCTTTCTAAAGTGTCCAAAGACAGATGATAGGCAAAATTTCTTTTTTTTCCCTTTCCCCCATGATACTGTGCTAAATGTGGCTACTCAGCTACTTTACTTTCCCCATCATCAACTCAGCTCAGGATATTTGTGGCTCAGTTATGCCTGCCAAGCCCAGAATCAGGCTGGAGAAGGTACGGTCTCAGCATCCCAAAAGGAATAGTAGAAGAAATAGACTCTTAGGAGATAGTCTTCCAGAGCTCAGGGATAGAAAGAGTGAAGGCAAAAGAAAAACTACTTTAAAAAATAATAAAAAAAAAAGTCGTGTGGCAGAAACAATAATTTCTACAAAAAAAGTTAATCTCATTTCAGCTATTCTCAGCAGTGCTCTAAATTACCAAGTCCATAAAACATATTGTTTGTTTAACTAAGGATAGTTCCAAGGTAGATGTTTGGTGGGGAAAAAGAAATTGCATTCAAAATTTTAAGTAAGTGCTTGGGTTGCTATTTGCTGCTATCTTTGTGTCATGGTTCTTTGTGTCATGGTTTAAACCCAGCTGGAAATTAAGCCCCACACATCTGCTCACTCAACCCCTTTCTTCCCCCCAAGTCTAGTGGAATGGGCAGGAGGATCAGTAAAACTTGTAGGTTG
This sequence comes from Eulacestoma nigropectus, assembly GCA_013397775.1. Classification (NCBI taxonomy): domain Eukaryota; kingdom Metazoa; phylum Chordata; class Aves; order Passeriformes; genus Eulacestoma; species Eulacestoma nigropectus. The sequence continues at coordinate 860,827 of VZTE01003146.1, read as the reverse complement.
AGGTAAGAATGGTTTAATAAGCAAAAATAAAGTACAAGTACAGTAATAATGGTAAATTATAATAATGACAGTAACGAGGTAAAAAACAAGTGAGGCACAGTACATGCGCTCACCACGTGCTGACGGATGCCAGACCCTCCTTCTGAAATCCAGATTGGTCCCCCTTCCCAATACCTCCTCCCAGTTTATATGCTGGGGATGAGGTTCTCTGGTGGGTAATATCCTTTTGGTCAGTTTGGGTCACCTGTCCCAGCTATGCTTCCTCCCAGTTTCTTTTGTGTTCCTCTTCACTGGCAGTGCACAAGAAGAGTTAAATAAGTCCTTGACTTAGGATAAACACAACTTAGCCAACAACCAAAACATCAAGGTGTTATCAACAGCATTCTCATTCCGAATCCAAAACACAGCCCTGTAACAGCTACTGAGAAATTAACTCTATCCCAGCTGAAACCAGGGCACTTTGTTACCATCATATTTAAGACATCTGTACAAGACTCCTGTATCCTCTGTAGCCACAATAAATGTAAGATTGTTTCATACAGCTCCTTGAGATATACTATCAGTTTCTTAAATTTTCCCTTAGTCAGTTATCTTCAAGGCTGTCTCAACCATTTCTATATCAAGAAATACTGTGTCAAGATGCCTTGAATGTCATTTTTTTATTAGCACTGGAAGAGCAATTATGACAGAAATGAGCATGCTCTGTGAACAGTGTTAACAACAAGAAGGTCCAACTCATTTAATTAGTTACTATTTCCCTAAAGCTTTGAATGTGTGAAATATTCTATAAGCGGTGAAATATTTTATTATCACTTTACTCAAGGTCCTAGCTAGGCGTAATGAGGGAAATTTGGATTTTCTCATAGGAAATTGGACCAAAAAATTGCTGTCAACCAAGAATCCTGGGAATTGAGCAGCTAAAGGGATTAGAAAAACCCTGAGTCCAACAACTTTTACTGTGGAATTAAAGATTTATTTTTTAATAGACTTTGGCTCTAAATTCATTAAAACTGTTAATACAAGAAACGATTAAGAGCCAGCAGAAGGAATTGGGCAAACAAAGACGTTAATCAAGGGTTCTTCAAAATGAAAAATCTCTTTAGAAATTATATAGAATATCATATGTTGTCAAAGTGAAACCCCAAATTGTTCTCAAATGTACTGCAGAATAACTAATGTCCAGATGGAAGAAGACTTGAAGTACTGCATTTATTAAGGCTAGTAAATCATACATTGTTTTGAGATATACTAAATTATGTTGGAACACAATGCTCATTACTTTGTAAACTGAGTCTCTGAGAATATACACACATAATCATAACTATAAGCTTGGCTACATAAATATTGAAAAACAGGCCTAGCATTACATTTCCTCCTTTGTGAAATGTGAAATGTTGTAAAAAATAACACATCTTCCAACTTTTCCCCTTCTGATGAAGCTTTTTTTATGAATAATTCACAATATTTTCCACAGAGACAGAGAATAGGAATCATTGATGGGATTGTAACTGTGAACATTTCCTTTCTGTATTCAGCTTGGGACACTGAAGCAGAACAATGATTTTAACTTAGGTTCCCCTTTTGTATCATAGATATTAAGCAAATCCCTTCTGCTCAATATTCCAGTTTGTATTCTATGACTTGGGAAAAGGTATTCTGAAATTTCGGTTTGGCTATACTAAACAGTGCCCTTATGCCATTTTACAGAATCACTGAGACTCAATCACTGAATCATTTTAGCCATTTTTTGTTGTAGAAATGCAATGCTTTGTGAACTTTAGCTTTATATTTCAGTGTTTTTATTACTAACTAAGTAAATGATGAAATGTTCTTATTCTTCTATTCCTTTTTTTTCCCGCTTCATTATATGGAAATTTCTAGTAACATTGCTATTCTCTCTTTTTTATAATGCTGTTGAATTACTTCTCTCTAATCTTAAGGAGTTCCTGAATGATAATTCTAAACTAATCCACTACCTAGGAAGGAAGAAAGGACTGTATTTTTCAGTATTAGTTATACATTATATCACTACACTTTTTTTTTTTTTTTTTACATTTTCACATAAAAATAGTACACCTTCCAAAAATACATCAAAATTATCTTTATTGCTTTCAACTCTCCCAGTAGATATGCATTGTGAAGATCAAAGGAAGAATCATAAATAACCCACAGTTACATGATTAATGCTATCACAGATGCTGGAAGAAAAAAAAGACTAATTTGTCATTTTAGCTTATCTTCAGGAATGCTGACTTGATTTGATTGTTGTAACCTCAATAATTTGCCAGGAGATTAAGCCCAAGATTCTGATGTTATATCTGAAAATGGGAATGATCCTGCTCATTCATTATGCATTTTAAAAAAATGAACCCTTTGTCTATTTTTCTGCCAACACAGCTTTGTAGTTCATTGTGCACTTATTAGTGTTTTGTTTTGCTGTTTATTGTGTCACGTTGCTGCTTTCCCTAGCAACCCTCACCAAGCTTAAAGGATTTTACTGTAGGAATTTATTTGCAAGGCTCAGCTAAATCCTTTCCACTTTTAATTTAAGCTTATTTTACTGTAATTTTTAAGTCCCAAAATGCAGCAGTCTATTTTTCAAGAATATGTTATGTTATTTTGTGGTCAACAGGTGAGATAGATTGCCTGGAGAGTTACTGACCACATTTGAGAAAGGAAGGGGTAAATAGACTGTATAAATAGCCGAGGGGAAGTTATGGGTCCTATAGTTATGACAGTGAGAAACAGGGATACTCTAGTTTAAGCAGACAAACTGCAGGGTTGAAGTGAGGTGCACAAACCTTTATACTTGTGGTCTGTCTTCTTTAGTTGTTTTAATTTTGCTCTACAGTAAAATAAAAATAAAAGTTGAGCATATTGTTTTCATTCATTTCTTTATTTTCTTAATTTCAAAAGCTTCCCGGTCCTTTGAAAGAGTTGTTTATAAAAAGAAAAGTCTGGGCTGGATCTCCTTAAAGTAATTTCCAGTGCAGTGACATTTCAGACATCAAGGTAATGGAAAAGAGTCCTTTTATCTGTGGGAAGACCTGAAAGCCCCCAATACAAGTAGCTGAAAGGAGACAAGGGAATGCCATAAGAGGATGATTGGTAAATTGAGCATAAGTGAGGCATGTGCCAGTGAAGTCAAAGGGTGTAATGTAAAGTGCAACTATTGCCTTAATCATTATAGGACTTAAGTTTTGGTTGCTGTTTTTCTCCATGTCATGCAGTGCCAGATCAGGTGTACCAGTTCAAGTTACATAGAATGACATTTGGAACACATAAGGCCTTGCAGCAGGGCACTGTGGGTAAGGGATCTCACACAAAAACTCACTTTCTCAATCGTCAATATAACAAATATGGAAATTATTTTATCTCTAAAAGTGCCACTTAATGCTGTTCCTCTCTCAAGTCTTTTGCTTGTGACTACAAGTGATGGCAAAATGGAATAGAGTTCTTTCAAAATATTTGTTTTTAAAATCAGGATTAGTATTGTCCAAGAATTTCCCAAAATGTACTTTGAAATAATAAGTGAATAAATATACAAATAAATATATTTAAATACAAATAGGAATCTTGGAAATATGTTTAATTAATCTGAAGATAACTGAGGATCTACATAGGAAAGCCAAGACATAGTATATTAAAATTATTAGCAAATAAATCTAATGGCCAAATTTATCAAAATCTGGAAAGGTTCTATACTGAGCAAAAACTAAATTGGGACAATCATTATCAATACTAGCTGACTGCAAGATGAGTTTTTACAAGGGCAATGTTACAGATAAAAATTGAAAATTGTATGAAGAGATGATTATTATTCTGAATATGAAATAAACATTGGAAAAGCAATTTTCAGAGGCCATTGCTCAATTACTTTATTGATTAGGATTAAGAAGGCTAAATGATCAACAACCCATTGTATACTGTGAAAACTCTGGCTGTTGAAACATTTAGGAAAAGAGGACAGCTCAAACATACGATTTTAAACACTGATATTTATACCTCAGTTCAAGTTAATTACAATTTGTAGCCCTATAGAATTATCTAATCACCATCTGCTCCTCCAAAAGCAGTAAAAAATGATGAGGAGACCAGACAAACAAACTGCTCCTTAATAATGTCCATTTGGAACTCCTGAAAGAGAAGCACCAGAAATAGAATAAGAATGAACTAAAAAACTCGCAGAAATGCTAGGTTTGAATCAGAAGAAAAATCATTACTGAGCAATTTCTTATTAAAACAGTTAATTACAATAAATATAAGAAGAAAACTCTCTACATTTTATTAAATGGTCTTGGTCATAGATAAATGCACATGTATGAGCTAGAAACAGTGGATACAGACTGCTACTTTCATGGCTAGATATAAGTTTAACAAAGGAGGAAAATCTGACAGCTAATAATGCTACAGATTTGTTTTTGAGAAGGAAGAGAGACACTTATGATGGAAACCTGGAAAGGATGTGTAGGGAAACAAGAAAGGTGAAGAATGAAATATGTGGATAATGGATTTTATTACAACTGTCCATAAACTCTGGAGACTGCATAAGGACTTTTTGATGGGACTTTCTTATTTCTGACATGAACATATATCATCTGTTATGTACTGTGTATTTGCTGTGGATGAGCTTCTGTATAGCCTAGCTGACCTCAGAGCAAAATTTATTGGTTTTCTATTCAAGTTTCTTTTTATAAATTGCCTAATTGGTTCAGTTGATAGAAATATTGATGTATCTTTTGATTTTGGATAGACGTTTGGGAATCTTATGCATGTCTTTGAAGATTTTTTTGTTCATTTTCTGGAATACAATGTTTTTGGGGGAGGGATGTGATCTTGAGGTCTGGGTTTGTTTGGGGGGTTTTGACAGCTTAACTACTTTTTGTTCCTTTTGGAGTTTCAGTTTACAAAGCTCCAATGATATTAGCACCCTATCTGATCTTCCAAATAAATACCTGAAATTATGGAAATTGATTTAGAAACATTTCACACCATCAAAATGCAACGATCTCATGAAGGTAGGATCTTTTTTCCTCATATTTTAGAGGTCTCTCTAGGAACAATCTACGTATGTCAGGACTTGGACCATGCAGTTAAAATGTCTCAAAAACACTGTCCCCACAAGATAAACTACCATGACCGGCACAGATGGCAAACAGGAAGGCGTTAATTTCAGGCCTACACAGAGGTGAAAGGCTTGGAATTAGCACACTGGGCAAGATTCCACTGTGCAGACTGGGAAAAGCATAGAGGCAACAACAGGAAAATGCCAGGCCTGGTGAGGCAGAGCTGGGTAACCTATTTGGACAAAAACTCCCTCCACGGCAAATGGTGGGAAAGGAAGCAACTGCTTGCACACATACTATCCCAAGTTGTCAGAATGACATGGACACCTCTGGATAGCTGGGGCTTGCACTGTATAAAAGTGGTACCTCCAGAAGAACACTCTGGGGACCCCCACCACTGAGCACATCAGAAGAGGAAGGGCCAGCAGGATGCTGCAGGAAAAGAAAGATGCTCTTCCAGAGGAACTTATGTTCTTTATATACAAGCAAGTGGGAATAATAGTATTAGTTTTAATGGATTGATCATTATATGAATTAAGTGCACAACCCCTTAAAATATGCAAGGCACAGCCTAAAGATACGCCTGTGAATTCTCAGGGTACCTGCAGACTAAAATCTCGTTTTAGCCAACATCTTTCTTTTTATGTGCATGTAAGTTCTATTCCCAGTAATTCTAGTTGCATATGCGTGGTGGTCATTGTGATCTGAATAATTACAAACAAAAAGCATGAATACAAGAAAAAAGGTGACCTTGAACATGGTGTAATGAATGCACCGTGCAAAGACTACACTGCACATTAAGACGCAAGTTATAGCCACCAATGTTTCTTTGTCAGCCTTTATTTGGAGTTATGTCTACAAGTAAGCTGCACTAAAATATTCAAGAGGAAGAAAGAGAGATTTACTATTTGGGCTCCATACATTTAATATATACTGTATTAGGCTTCCTACAATATTCAACTTATTTATTGACGGGAAATTATCCTTGCCAACCTTGTTATACTTCCACAAGGAATTTGATTTCTACTACTGCTGAAGGCACACTTAAAATAAGTGTAGTAAATTGAGCTTTGGTTAACTTTTTTGGAGTTTAATCCCATCTAAAGACAAGTTCTTTCACAGTTCTTTAGATAACCTTCCTTAAAGTCTTCACAGAGTTTCAGAGTGATTCTCTCAGTTTGCTACCTGGTCCCAGAGCTCTTCCAAGGACACACCAGAGACTATGACACAGAAGGCACTTGGAAGCAAAAATAAAAAAGAAGAAAAATATTTGTAGTGGAAAATCATGGATAGGAAATAGAATGGGTTTATAAGATGCTACATGTCTTCTGAGCTTTTCCAACATGTCTCTGTAAAACACTTCTGAAGCGGTGTGAGAACTTCTATTACAGACTGCCACAGGAGTATCACCTGCATTCTCTGAGATAATTCGGCTTGAATCTGCTGTGTGCAAGGATTTCACCCCACAAAACCAAGGAGAAAAGCCAGTGCTCCGTTTCCAGAATGACAGTGGAACAAAGGAGTGTGAATCTGGTTTTTTTCTAGATAAACCTTGAAATTTTTAAGTTGTTACTAAACATTATTGCGAGTGTTGTGGGTCTCACCAGATTTCTGGAAATCAATCTACACAGGATCTTGCCCCAGGCAAGCCTCAGAGTGGCCAGCTGACTGGAAGCCCCCGCCTGGGTGGGGTTGATTGCAGGAGGCCAAAGTGCGTAAAACCCACTGCCCTGAGATGCACGTGGTCACGTCCTTATTGTTGTATTTTATGGCAGCTGAGACCATGCTAGGATCCAAGGATGTAGCTATTTCTTGCTTTTCTCTCTTTATCCCATTTTCTACTCCTAATTTCCTCCTCTTGAAATATGAGTAACTTAAGGTTAGATGGGGAGAGTTGGAGAGGTCGATGCTCTCTGAAAAGCCTTATTTTGATTGAATGTTGTTTTAACTTTTGCCCAATTCCTGATCTTCTAAAGCTTGCCTGTAAAGTTTGGATTTTAACCTTCTGGGAAATGTTTTCAGGTTCTCATTTGTGCTCTCCTCAGGGAAAAGTAGGACCTTAAGCCCGTTTTAAATAAACTTGCTGAGCAAGGACTGTGTCTCAGCACTCGTGCCATAGAAGAAAATGTCCAGAGATTTTTCAGGGGGGGCCGTGCAGCAGCAATCACTACAAACACATGATTTTTAAAGGACTGTACAAAATCACTTCCTCCAAGTTCTTCCATTACCCAGCAAACTTTACTTGCTCAGACACTCTGATGTTATGCTTCATCACACATAACTCACCCGCTTTGTTCAGTGCTATGAAAACATTATTCTGCAGCCATGCAACACAACCGCTGTCTTATTTCATGTGTTTTGAATAGGACACACGCAAGATAATACTGGAATCGAAGGACATTATATAGAGTTCAGTGGAGACTTGGTACCGAGTGTTGTATATTGTGCATGATGCCAGTTATGCCACTTGGCTTAGGATCAGAGAATAATTCCAGGCTTGTTGCTTTTAGTGAATACCTATAGTCTATAAGGCTTATGAATACAACAGTGTTAAAAGATTTCATAGCACATGTAAAATTTAATATTTTATTATCTTAAATGAAATATTATATCATAAAAAATTAAAGTATTCACTTCTAGCATTTTTGAATGATTGGCTGATACTATCACATACTCATGGAGCTGTGAAGGGAATGCAAGTAATGAAACAGAGTAAAAGGCTTTAAATAAGAGAAGCATTAACCTCAGACAATCTTCTAATAATGCATTTGCCCTGGATGAATGATGGAAGCCAAATCTATTATAGCTGGGAAGAGAAACAGAAGAACATGATGACATAAAGGAGCTACCTGAGTTTTTTCCATGTAATTTGAATCTCTGGCTCCATATACTAACTTGTTGATAGTATTTATAGCAGATTTCCAATAGCTTTTGAAATTAATGTTTTTATGTTAAATGTTCAATATATGTTCAATATGCATAGCATGGTTCTTTTACAAGCTTGTTCTAAATTCCATGTATCCTACCCTATGCTATTCATTATTTTGCCATTTGGTAGTTGTTTATTAAGTCATCCATGTCTAAGCATAAAAAATGCAGAGAAAATAGGATAAAATATGGTAATATGCAATAAAGAAATACACAAAGAATCCTTTATAGGAATAGTAAAGGAAAGATCCTTTACTCTTCTTACACTTAACAGATAAATACACATGCATATGCCATAAAAGCTAAAAGCTGATTCTGAAAGTTCATTGTGGGTTTACCAGCTAGTATATTTATTTAAAAATAACAGTGTGTTATTTTCAAAAGGCTGTGGAGATAGTGCCAACTTCTGTGTAATCACCTAGCATGATTGTGGCAACTCAGGAGGTGGAAGATCAGCTTCTTTGTCATGCTTTTACAGAGGCATTAGGAATTTCATCATAGCAAGAGAGTCTGCTATTCACCAAACTGCAGAGCATTTTATGTAGGGACTTTCTTTTAATATGTTTCACTGTATTGTCAAAAGGGTAATAAACTGTGACAAAGGTTTTCATGTTTTTGAATGAAAAATATTTATAGACTGAAAATTGTTACTTGGTAAGTCAACTATGCAACCTCATTCAAAATGAAATGTCAAACACTTAGTATTTTCTCCTAAGAAAGAGCCTCATTTTTAATGTAGCACTAAGAAAAAGTATAATTGAAAAATTTAACAGAGAGTGAGCTAGAAAACTACAATTATATGGGAGACACTGTTTGCATTCTAGGCATTTTTTAGAAAAGTCCCAATGTGATAACTGCTACAACGGATTTCAGGAAAAAAAAGTTCTCAAAAAACAAACCAAAACAAACCAAAACAAACCTAATCAATCAATCAATCAATCAATCAATCCAACAAAAGCAGCAAAAGTAAAATATCCTGTCAGAAGACAGTACTGAATTTGTTTAAAATGGATGTACCATAGACGAGAAATACAATGCAATAACTTCATGTGGATGAAACTAGATATATAACAAAGTACAGTACATTTTTCCTTACACTCTATAGCTGTGTGTTATCACTGGATCATTATTTATTACCAGCAATAATGACCGTGCTCCATTCACAGACTTCAAATATTGGCATTGAAATAGGGGCCGTTGTTTGGTTTTGCTTCTCTAATCTGGTTAATCACTTGCTTGTACATATTTAAGGGCAGAATTGTATTCCTGTGGAGAGTTATACAGGAGATGTTGTGCCACCCAGTCAGGATCACATAAGAAGCTCTAATACAGTGTGCTTCTTGTGCTGAATTCTAGCTCCTTCCAAGGCCCCCGTTCACTCAAGTGCCTTGACACCTCTAGTTCCTATTTATGGCAGTCTCACTTTTATTGTTCTGAGTCAATTTAAGGTTAAGCACATGCTTAGAAATCTGGCTCAGTTGAGATCTGAGTAACTGACCTGAAATTGCACATTTTGCGTGGTATAAATAAGAAATTTGCAATCAGTATAGCAACATCTGCCACACTTTGCAATAACAAACTCAGTAGGAACACATTCAGGAGTGGATGATGGCAACAGAGGAATTGCTGAACTTAATTTTTTTTTATTTTATTTTATCAAGCTAAATCCAGTGATTTTGTCACTGGGATAGTAGTGCTCATTTACCAACCACCAGGTTATTATTAGATGTTCTTAGTTCTACATAAATTCTGAACAGAAACTTCTAAATAAATCAGCATTTTCAAGTGTCACAGATGAAAGCACTCATAATTATTCAGAATATAAGGTTCAATGTGATTTTGAAATCTAGATTTCTGCTTGAAACACACTAAAATATGTATTGCATTATTTGATGAATAATTAAGTGAAGAGTTAGGTTAAAGTAAAAACATACTAGTGCAAAGTTTAATGGAAAATCTAGCCTTGTCCATCCTTTCCCCTCTTGCTCCCACTAAACACCTCCCACCACCCCTTCACATTTCAGTTTAAAACATGTTTTTCAGATTATATTGATATAGAAAGAAAAATCAGAGTATGCAAATACAGGCAAATCAACAACCTGTTATGGTACTGTATGTTGCCACAGCCAGGGATTCAACTACTTAGACCATGGGACTCGCTTTGAGAAACTTACTCCTCTGGGGGCTGATGGGGTCTGTCTGTCAGAGAAGAGGAAGAACATCCTCACTAATGGGCTTTCCCAGCTGGTGAAGAGGACTTTAGTTTCTGGAGGAGGGGAACCTCAATCCATCCCAATCCTACCACTTTGATGGCAGTGGCAATGGGACAAGCCCAGAGCCTGGAGACGGAATTCCAGACACTCCAGTCAGTAAGCCAGCTTCATTGGGGGCCCCAATTTAAATGCCTCTATTTAAGCATATTACATCTTTGTCTCCAATCTGGAGAGATGTGGATGTTGCAGATGGACCACTTGGTGGATAAAATATGTGGCTGGATGGTCAAACTCACAAGCTGCATTTCAAGTCCAAGTGGAGGTCAGTGACAAATGGTGTTTCTCTAGGGTTAGTGTCGGAACTGGCACAATTTAATATATTTGTTGGTGTCGTGGACAGTGGGATTGAGTGCATCCTCAGCAAGTCTGCTGGTAACACAAAGCTGTGTGGTGCTGCCAGCATGCTGGAGTGGAGGGATGCCATCCACAGGGATCATGACAGGCTTGAGGAGAGGGCCTTTGTGAACCTCATGGAGTTCAACAAGGCCAAGTTCAAGGTCCAACACATTATTTGGGGAAATCCCAAGCACAGGGATAGGCTGAGAGGAGAATGGATTGACAGACTCCCTGAGAAGAAGGACTTGAAGGTGTTGGTTGATGAGAAACTCAACAGGAGCTGGCAATTTGCACACACAGCCCAGAAAGCCAATTGTCTCCTAGGCTGTATCAAAAGAATGGTGGGCAGCAGGTCGAGGGAGGGGATTCTGTCCCTTTGCTCTGTTCTCATGAGATTCCATCTTGAGTACTGCATCCAGCTCTGGGAGCCCCAACAGAAGAAGAACATGGACCAGCTGAAGTGAGTCCAGAGGAGGGACAGAAAGATGATTGGAGGAATGGAGCAAATCTCCTATGAAGACAGTCTGAGAGAGTTGATATTGTCCAGCCTTGAGAAGAGAAAGCTTTGAGAACACCCTATATCAGTCTTCTGTCTCCTAAAGGAAACCTACAAGACAGCTGGAGAAGGACTTTTGACAAGAACACGTAGTGGTAGTACAAGGGGGAATGGCTTTAACTGAAAGAGAGTAGGTTTAGACTTTTATAAAAAAGAAGTTCTCTACTGTGAGGGTGGTGAGACACTAGAATATGTTGACTAGATAAGTTGTGGATATACCATCCCTGGAAATGTTCAAGACCAGGCTGGATGGGACTCTGAAAAAGCTGGTGCAGTGGAAGGTGTTCCTGCCCATGGCAGGGGGGTTGGAACTAGATGACTTCTAAGGTCCTTTCAACCCCAGCCTATTCTATGATTCTATGCATTTAAATAAAGGGGTTTTGATAAAGTGAGAGCCAGAGTTCTTAAATTAGGTTTCAGCAACAGAATAATTTCAGATTGAATTGACATTTCATTCATTCATCAGTCCTTTTTCTGTCATGTTGGAACTGAAAAGGTTAATGACAACCTGAAATTTACAGTAGAAAGTACCTTGATATATTGATTTTTTTTCTCTTGTTCAAGAGGCCATGCGCTGCCTAGCAGGATCTGTGTTTCTTAAGCACACTTGTTGAAACTGTCTACCTATGGAGCATATTTACCAAGGCGGTACCAGCATCAATCATAACTACATGCAGAGTGCTCTTAACTCTGTGGAGATGTGTAGTAGCAGCAGGGTCTCTTGCCTGCTGCTCACCACCTACAGTCTGCCAGTCCCATTTGTCTCCAAGGGATCACATTGGTAATTCCACATGAAGAAAGGTTATTTGGTTGGAAATTACTCTCAAAAGCAGCAGACCAGGCTTCCTCCTTGACAAATGCTGAATGATTAATACAGTGGGTTAACAAGGAGGAACTAAGTGAAAAATAGAAACACATGAAACTTCAAACAAGAGAGAAAGTATAAGATCTTTTTATGATCATTTTAGATAGAATCCAAACTGTTGCTAACATGAAATTACATATTTTTGTCTAACTTTACAGACCATATTAAAAAATATGGATTAAATACCTGTGAGGCATGTAATGCTTCTACGTAAAGCCAAGCAGATGAGAAAACTAATATCTTATCTAATATCTAAGTAATATCTAATATGATAGTGAACTAGGATATAAAGTAAACTTCTGAGGGTATGAGAACTGCATTCAGAAGTCCCTATTCTACCAAACTCCTTCAGGTTTGTTCAAACAATGGCATAGCTGTACAAATAGGGCACCATCAAACCAGGCCAGTGTAGAAACACCTGGATTTCAAAGTCTAAGTTTTCTCACATTTTAAGAGATATCAGTTATAATATTTTGGAACTTGACAATTAGAATTACTTCAAAACAAGAGCAGCAGCTCAGTTTTGTGTTGAGAATATGACTAAAGAAAGTGTTTGTACTATTTTCACCGCAATCATTGGTAAATAAGTATTTTTCTTGACCAGCTGAGGTTTGGTTGGCTGTTTTTTTCCACTTTCTTGATCAAAGCCTAGGAAATCTCTCTTCAGTCACTATTGATTACTCAGTCAGATGAGTAATCAATGGCAGTGATTAGACAAAAGAGATATTTACTAAACCCAGACCACCACCTGATTTGAAAACGCACCCACACACACACACACACACACACACACACACACACACACACACATATATATATATCTGTGTGTAAATGAGATATATCTTTTTATGGGTTGATGCTGCATCTGGCTATTCCCAGCTTTCAGTGTTGGGGATTGAAATTTTCAATTGCTTGGACAATCAAAGAGATTACAGTAAAGTCAACAGCCATCCAAGTCAATGTTATGTACACATCTTAATTAATCTTGTGGATAAATGCTTGCAGGATCAAGGCCTAAATTGTATCTTGCTTTATGTTCATGTTCTTTATGGTAATGCAAGCTCTTATGATATTTTGTAACAATTCTGTTCAAAGTGTCACTATTCAACAGGTTAAGAATTTAAGAATAAGAAAATATATTAAGTAATATAAACAACAACAAAAAAAAATCGATTGGTTCCAGAACAAAACTCTGCTAGTTTTGTGCTTAATGTATAATTTTAAATATGAAGACAGAGATCTGTATTGAAGTATGTCTTTTCAACTCTACTGATAATATGTTCATAAAACAAGAAATTTAATCTACAAATTGCAGAGAAAGCATTCTGAAAACCACACGATGTCTTTTTTTTTTTTTTTTTTTTTTTTTTTTTTAGAACTTTAGCCTTTCACAACNTTTTTTTTTTTTTTTATGATTTTAGAACTTTGTATCCTTTTCTTCACACAGGTCTACATGCTCTGGTTATAACAAGCCTTTGCAAGTCAATGTATCATAGATCATTTACTCACCCTGGAGCAAATGCAGGGTATTAAACACCAGCATTGGGTGAAAAAAATATGAAATGAGAGAGAAACACAAGAAAATAGAGTTTGACTCCCTTGTGATTTTTACAATTATATGGAGAGAAGGGAAAGATGGAAAAGTTAAAACTCTAGTTTCTAACTTTGCCTTTCTGTCTGTAACAATTTGCAGAAACTGTAAATAAAAGTTAAGTAATAGTAATGGTTGAGATATGACAAAATGAGGCATTGTTCAAGACACACACAGTGCATAAAAAGTATTTCTTCTTGCTGCCTGCATTTAATATATATTCGAAATATGTTTTTAATATTTTTTCAACTTTGCAGTTTTCTGAGGAAATGTAAATTTACTTTCCAAGGAAGTATATTGAACAGGATAGTGGTGTTACGTTGACAAGCATTCTAGAAACTCAAATTCATTCCATTCAGGTCTTACTGTAAAGGCATCTTTTGCATAGATATCTGTGCCTCACAAATACGCAGAATACACATACAAGCAAGAAATTGCAGATTTAGCTCTTAGACTAATTTTATTTGTAAAGAAATGCAAAATAATATAAAGATAAGATTTAGTGGCACATGAAAAAACCTGAGGAAGGATTTTCTAAAGAAAAACCCAAGTGGTAAAATTTCTCAAAGACCCCAAAGCTGTATAGGTGCGAAGTGCTTACTGAAATGGAACTTGGACTTGATTTTTTGTAATTATTATTTAATTGTGTCCCTGAGATGCTTCAGTAAGAAACATAGCCACAATAAGCATGCTATATGATCAAGTAAAAGATGAATCACCTTGTGCAGAAGATGATTCAAATCTTAGGAGAGTTGAAGGTGTTTACTGGTGTCCATAAACCGCATAGAGATCCAGGCCAATTTCAATCCTAAATTAGATTACTCAGTAGGATGTTTAACTCTTGGTGAGATAATTCACTATTTTGTGCCAAACTTCTGTTTAACTCTGAACACACTTCCATTGCTGCTTAATATTGGTATGGGATATTGAAAAAGCAAGCTTGTATTATTTGTCTAACCCCACAGATGGGTACTGCTTATTCATGCATATACAGTGGACTTTCAGCCTTAAAAATGTATCTGTTAGAACAATTCCAAAATGTCCCCTTTTATACTCAAAGAGGGCTAGAAATGCAGCAGTACGTCACACAGCAGAGTCAGAAAGGCAGGTGCTTTCAAAAAAGCAGTCTTTTCCCATGTGAGATGTCAAAGATAGATCTGCTATTTTCTTCTGGTTTGTATTAGAGGAGTCAAGGATGACTGTATTTCCCACAGGAAAATGAGGTATGGTATGTATGAGAGCAGCTCTGATGGCTTTGCATTCATGAAACCTGAACTCTCGTGAGGTATGGGTTTCAGAGCTACTGTATCTAGGGAAGCAAATTCTGCTAGAAACTCAGAAGGAAACTCTATTTGAAAAGATGATTATTAGAAAGTATTTTAACTGCTTGTGGGAGGTGGCTTATGATGGTTTATGGTAAAAATATGCCACTGAATCACAAATAAGTAAAGATATATATATTTATGTTGCCTGCTTATCTGGAGAGATGGTCAAACAAGAACAACTTGAAAAATTCTAGGCTTTTTGATTTGCATTCTCAGATTCATATATTAATATAGCAACAAAAAAATTAAATAATTTCTCTGGAATCAGACTTCATCAAATGGTTTTGAAGCTGGGCACGGCATGATTTGATCTCCATATTTACAGTCTTTTAAATTGCTAGGGCAAAAAGAAATTCCTTGCTGAAAAATTAGGAGCTGAAGAGCATAACATTGAAAGGCCAAATGTTACAATCTAGTTCTCTGAGCCAGATTCTGCTTTAAAAGAAACTTAAGAAAGTAACTTAAGAAAAATGTCACCTTTTTAAATTTTTTTTTTTTTTTAGTTATTTTCCACATTGTTGCATCTAATGTTAGGAAGAATTGAAGCACAAAAAGTCTGTGATGCTGTCTGAGACAGTGACTCATTGGTCACTCAATGATGACTTTCATTCAGTGAAAGCCTCAGTGATGAGGCAGAAGAATATAGACCTGTATTTGTCACTTTGCGAGGGAGACAGTCAAAGATGTTTCAAGAAGGTACATTTTACTAAATTCCAGGTTGAAGCCTGATTCAGGCTTGAATGCTGCCTTTAGGTATAGTCCTAAGTACAGGAGAAATGAGAATGTATAAAGCCTCTTGAGGCATTGCTGAGGAGTACCTTTAAAGTCATTTAAAAGAGATGACTTTTCTGCAGCACAGTTCCCTTTTATGCTGGAGTGAGAGTAAGGGCTTTGTTCAGCTTATAGCTGCCTAAACCTGGCTGCTTTTAGACTGGTAAAGCTTTCTCACCTTAAAGAAACTCTAAGAGCACGGGTTTAGGAAGGATTTAAGTTATCTGGACATAATGTGAATATATAAAAGTATAAGAGAAGGGGTTTTGAGCCTTTTCTGCAAGGGGTCTGCCTTCAGTGGTGGTGCAAAATCATAGAGCGTAACTGTAGGATATAATGTGTATTTTCTGGTCTCCCTCATGTGAGTAGTGCTACTTGCTTTCAGAGGCCAAAAAACCCCACAAGACTAAATTAAATTATGAATCCTAACAAATGGCTACTAATTGAAAGCATGTGTGCTGGGGGTCAAAAAACAAAAGTGAACTTTTGAATTCCCTGACAAAAGCCTGCTACTTTTATGACCAAGACAGGCTGGTGGTAAATTTTGATAACAGCCAGATTTAAAAAAAAAAAAGTAGCACATCTTGAGTCCTCCACATCATACAGAGGCACGAGACAGAATTACTAATTTGAAGGCTCATCGTGTGTTACCCTTCTGCACACAGGCTACTGAAGTGGGAAGACTGGGGCTTTTAGGGGTCTGAAGAGCTGGTGTCCAACTGAAGTGTTCCCAGAAAAGCAGAATTGGTTTCAGAAAGCTGAGGCTCCTGACTAGAGATAGGCTCCAAAAACGGGATAACCTCCTGAAGATGGGACAGATGAGCAGAGACTGGTGCTGGAGACATGACCACTAAATGCCTGATACAGGCAACACTGAGTGATGGCACAGCAGGAATCAACATGACTTTCTGCCCAACTGACCCAGCTCAGGGGCCACCCCCCCAGTGAAAGTCAAGGAAGTGAGTACATAAAATTATAATGTGGGCTAAAGACCGTTGTCTTCTTTGTTCTTGAATATACCACACTTGGACAAGCAAGGTGCTAGTATTCAAAGGTGTACCAGCCTTCATCACCTCAGCAGTTGTTACTGTAAACAGGAGTACATCAGTAAGAAGACAAGAAGGTTTATGCGTTTGTTTGGTTTTCCCCTCAGAGAGCTGTTTCAGATTCCCTGATATGTGTCTGGAAGAAGCACAGGTCTGTCTTAATCACTGCAGGATGTTATCCTTGAAATTGTCAGATGCTAAATTAATTATTTTAAAGGATGTGCTATATTACTTCCTAAACAAGGAAAATTTTGTTTGTTTGTTTTGGCTATTAAGAAGTGCCTCTTATGCCTGATTTATTGCTGTGCTATTCTTTAGGATGTTTCCTCTCTGGCAGTTCAACAGTCCATAATAGCCCTCACCCTTCTGCCCCCCATTTGAACGCACACACACACACACACACACACACTTCTGTGACTTAAATCCTGTGACTTTTCTAATTCATGTACCTGCACAAAATTAGCCACTCAATATTAATACCTTCCTGAAAATATTTCAGGATATTAATAACTTCAGTAAAATATTTCAGAATAAAGAATGAAATCTGTCTGTCACCCTTCCAGTCCCCTTTCTCTCTAAACCTATTTCTGCACTCAGTTGCATAAGGACAAGGAAGGGGCATAATTTTTAGTGGTGTTTTCTTTTGGTTTTTTTTTTTTTTTTTTTTTTTTTTTTTTTTTTTTTACTCTTTCCCCTGTCCCTACTTNACTAGCTAAACTGCTGAGGTAGATGTGAGTCTATCTGCATGAAATACCCTCTGAGTCTCAGTCCCCTCTTTTCCTGGCAGAGACAACTTCTCAGAAGATCCAAGCTTTGCAATATCAGTGTGTTGTTAATATCTCTTCTGTAAACTCTTAAGTGAATCTGGCAGTTGGTAGTGATTATTAACCTTGCACTGAACCAGCAATTAATCTGTTCAGGCTGCAGAGGAAGAAGAAAGAGAGAGAGAAAGAATGAGAGAACACAACCTGCTCTGGCTCAGTGATTCTGGTAAATCTGAGTACCCTGATCTTATATTGTTTAAACTCATTAGTATTCTCTATCTAATCTGCAGATTTAATTCATTACATACATCATTTCCCCATAGCCTATACACCCATTTGTAATTTCCATGGCATATTTTTCATCTTCATGCTTTATCCTTGGCAGAGAAAACATGAGGTTAGGAAACAAAACCTTTGATAAATATGTATTTAGTGGTGTGTGAAGTAATAATAGAAAAAAAAAAAACCTAAGCTTTTTTCTTCTGTGCTGCATCCTGCTGCATCATGCTGACCACAGAGTGAAGCAAAATTTGGCTCTGTATACCTTTAAAATGATCTTATTGCTGCTGGCATTTTGTTGAACTTTACAGTGGATATATTATCATTTTATTGTCAAGTCAGAAATGAGTAAACATAACTGCATTTTCCAATATTATTGGACTTACCTCTCTGGGGAGACTAGCTCTAAGGTAAATCGTTTATGACTGCATCTTTACCCAGTCTGATGCATTTGTTAGATGCAGGAAATTCAGAGGTCTCATCACCTAAAGGCGAGGGTGCAAACCAATCAAGAGTGTAAGAGTGGCTGCATGGAGCCAGTGAGCAAAATGCAGAGCTCTGTTTCCAGCTTTCAGCAGCACCAGTTGTCCACAGAAGAGCAAAAGGGAAAACAAGCATATAAAGAAGAATAATTTTCTTGTTTAATTAGCCAGCAGTCTGAAGCTTCTGGCTTTCCTGATCCAAAGGATCAAGTTTTCTTTGTTTCTCAAATTTTTAGCATCTACAGTATCCTGTGGCTAGTTGTGAGACTTTACCTGTATATTGTGTGAATATTTTAATTTGTTTCAAAAACAGCACTTGTTAGTTTCATTATGGCCTTAAATTCTTCTTCTAAGACACAAAGAGAAATTATTTTTTCTTTTCTGACTCAGTGCCAGTCACAATATTTGTACACCTCCATCATACAACCCTCAGTCATTTCTCTGCCTATCTGAGAACACTTAGTCTATTCAATCTTTGCTGGTTCAGGAGCTGTTCCATACCTTTAATTTTTCTCATTGCTGTCTCTAAGCTTTTTCTTATTCTGCTACATTCTTTTTGAGATGAAGGCACCAGAACTGCACACAACATCAAAGATGCTGACACACACTGAAATTATGCAGTGGATGAATGTGTAATTACATCCTTTCCTCTCCACTTACTGCAAGTTTTTCTATCATCCTCAGACACCTCTAAGCAACCTCTCCTTGCTCTGTGAAAATAAACACTTTCCAGGGGTAATGATTTAGGTACTCTGTAAGACTGCTAAAGCCATTAGGTACCTCTCAGTCTCACCTCACTTTTTGGTAGTATATCTTCATAATACACCACCATAACTACATGTGTAATTTTATTCTGTATGTCTTGAGATTGCATTTTGCCTTTTTGCAAGTGTGAGACAGCTCGCAGAATTCTCTTTAGCTGTGCACAGAAACATTTGCATTCTTTGATCATCTCAGTTCTTCTTGATGTCCCCTTGCTTGTTGATATATATTATCACATAATCATTTGCCTGATTGGTCTCAACATCTCAGGAGAGATAAAGGAACCGTCTTTGCTTCTAAGCTGCTGAGGCCCTTCATATTATATTTTGGGGGTTTTTTTGTTTAATGAGATTTTTTCTGCAGCTTTTGCAATAGACTTTTTTGATTCATTGAACTCCATCTGTAGTAAAGTCTTCCACAGACAGGTCTAGTGACAAATCTTCAAGGTTGGTCATTACCTGAAGAATTTGCTAATCATAAATTATCATATCAAAATTTTATTAAAAATATTTATACAAAGCAGCAAACTGACAAAGTGTCTCAATACTCTCAGTTCATTAAAACACTCAGATTACTTCAGAACAACTTCTTATGGTTAGCTGTTAAATTGGTCTGATTTGATAAAAAAGACCTCATATATTTTGAAGTGAAAGAAGATTTGTAGTGAGCAGTAAAGTTTGTGATTTGTCCTATTTCTGTAAAACAAACAAACAAAGCAAAAGCAAACAACAACAAAACCCCAAACGAACAACCCAAACCAGCAGCCTCTCTTGTAGCAGTAATGACAAGGAGAAATGCCTCTTGGAGGTCTTAAGTTTCTTATAGATATGAGGTGGCATCAAGAGATGTGGCCCCACTGAAGTTCTTTGTGCCAAACATCTCAGATAGAAAAAGCCATATTGAATTCTAAGGGTTCCTATAGATGGATCCCTGAACAAGAAAAAGCTGACCCAGACATACATGGAAGCATATATACATATTCAAAAACAATTCTCCCACTGTCAATTATAGCCCTAAAGTTGATATTTGCTTCTGAGCTCGTACGTGATAGAGTCAGGGATTTTCTAGTGGTAAAAATTTTTCTCAGTCTTCTTTGGCCGTTGGGATGCCTGTTACCTGTTGACTCTTCTCAGCACTTCCATGAGTCACAGTATCTCTGCTCCTCATGTCACACAAAGGATCAGTCTCTGGAATCAATCCTGTAGCTCTATACATGCTACCTGAGAAAGGAATTCCTCAGAAGATCTAAATACATAACTGGGAAGACACAGATAAAATTAATATCATTCACAATAGCAACAGGTAAGGGCAATAGGAACATGGCAGAATCCCTGATCAGGGCAAGGGATGGCTTACACAATGTTTGTTGCTTTCAGATCCATATATGAGGTTTTACCCATTGACCTCTAGACATGCAGCCATACACCTGCCTGAGCATATGCAAAGACACATCCCTGATCCCAGGGAATAGGCTGTGTTACTTCTCTTCTGTATCACTGGCTACTATTTGTCTTACCAGGTTATTTGCAGACCTGACAGAGGCATCTCCATGGGGCTCTATGGTTCGTGGTCAGATGTGTGGCAGAAGCCGATGATTTTGGATGTTTTTTCCCTATGGTTATAATGTGGTCAAAAATCCAACAGATGCTGCCTCTGATCTTTCTCACAGTGAAGAGGCTATCTTTGGTCTTTCTTGTTTAGTCCATCCAGATAGGATTACTAGGGTAATGGGCAGACTTTCTTCCCCAGACTAATATAAATAATCAGATAATATTACAGAATTTAGTCACCCCGTGTTGCTGAACAGGCAGTCCTTTCAGGAGGACATGCAGGCTCTTCCACAGTGTCTCTTCAAATGGTCACCACGTAGGCTGTTTAATTTCTCAGTATTTTAGTTCCATAAACTGTAAAATCAAATAATAACACCTATCTTCTCTGATACCTTCAAATGTGCTGTATAGGTATTAGCATCTGTTACTGACTGGTTTTAGAGAAACAGGAAGCTATTCCATTTGCTGTCCATATGCATTTGAACAGTATTCATAGCACTTTAAAATATCTATTTTTTTTTTGTAATGGATTATGTCCTGTATATCAGCGATTTTAGCTGCCATTATCTGTACCAAATTGCCAGTATGTTTCAGGCAAAATTCTTCTGCAAAGAGCAGGTGTCTTACACACAGTTTAGCTTGAACTCTCCAAAGCAGTGTCACATACTTCCACTGGAAGTGGCAGCTGCTTTTCATCAGAGATGCAGAGCTTCAGTAGTTGCTTTGTTATCAAGCTTGGATGATGAGATAGCATTAGTTTTGAGTAGGAATAGATTTGTGTGTGTGTGTGTGTACAGCTCCATCATACAACCCCTCAGTCATTTCTCTGCCTATCTGAGAACACTTAGTCTATTCAATCTTTGCTGGTTCAGGAGCTGTTCCATACCTTTAATTTTTCTCATTGCTGTCTCTAAGCTTTTTCTTATTCTGCTACATTCTTTTCGAGATGAAAATAAGTCTTATGCAATTCCTATGAAAATAAGTCTTATGCAATCAAGTTATCGATTTGTATGAATTTTGTCCGTTCCAATTTGTCTTTTTCCTTATCTGTCAACCATTTTTCTCCAGAACTACTTGTAAGCCCTTTCATTATTTTCAACCAGATTTGAAAATGCAGCAAGAAGACCATTATGGGCAATAAAGCATTTGTTAAATATGCAACAAGAAATGAAATTAGCACACCCAATGAGAAAAAAAGTAAGAAGAACACCGCCTCATATCTTCCATTTGGTAGTAGCCAGATTTCTGTCCATAATGAGCCTTTCAGAACTATTTCTCCTCAGATGAACATTTCACGATGAAGCACTGTAGGTGTCCAAACAGGTGTGAAACTAGGCTTTGTTACTTTTTCATCTCACTGAACAATTTAATAAATAACATCTCTCATGACTCTAATGTTTTCCAAAATATTCTTTGTGCCTGATGAGGATCTTTTGCACAGTGATCTATGCTCTAGAATGCAGTCACTATTATTAGAAAGGGGAAGTTGTACAGTGTTTTCTTCCTGTCTCAAGACCGTGTTCTCACAGGTGTAGGTTGCCATAGGCAAACAAAGCTTGATTCTGTACTAGAAATTAGGTTCCAAACAACTTCTAACTTTTCTACCTCTTTCAGTGGCTTTATTCGGAATCATCCTATCTTCATTGTTGATAACAATTCACAGTACAGGGGAGATATATTTATGGCAATTGAAGAGTAGATGCAGAAAGATCTTGGTGTACCGTGAATTTTCAGGGAAGACTAGAATAATTCAAAGTCTGCCCACCCCTCCATGTATCCTGACAAAATTTTTCCACCATAATTAGAATGACATTCAAAATAATGGCTACCATTTTCCCTGAAATCATGAACAAACAAACCTTCCCCAATTAGTTTCACAAAATGACTGAGCGAGCAGAGCTAAAGATTCCATTAGGAGCTTACTATGCTAATCTAATTAGCCTGGGAAACACTCACATATTATGGAACAGGAATCAATAAAAACTCTGAAAAGCTAGATTTACACTTCAGTCACAAAAAGGATTATGCAGACATTTCACCATTCTTTAGCTCATAATTTTCATGAGCAATAGGCAGAACAAACACAATTCTTATCTAAAGGGTCACATGTAAATATGCATGACATGGTCTGAATATTCTTTGACATGAAAAAATTAGCAGAATTAATTTACGAGCTTTAATGTAATCCATAAACAATTTACACACTGTGTTGTTTTTTCAGTGAGGTGAAAGTATATTCAGCTTCCTAAAATAATTTTGGAGCTTTTAACGAGTGGAAGTTCTTCAAAATCTAGATTCCACTTCTTCCAGTTATATAAGTTCGTATGGAACTTACTCATAAGAATGCTCTCAGCAGTTGTCAAAGTAATGGGAGCTCATCTTTGTGGTTTTTGCATGACAGCTTTTAGTGAAAGAAGAAACTATTACTCTTAAATCAGCAATAGAAATTGCAGAAAGTGGCTTAGTTGTTTTCAAGGACAAAGACTCTTCAGCTATGTTCCCCACAGGTTGCAAAATCTGAGAAATTTCCTCGAACTTTTCCATCTAGAGTAAAATCTGCATTTAGTTTACAGAACAAATTGAAGTAAATCTGCATGAAGTAATACGTACTTATAAACATGCAAATGCTTTCAGACTACAGTGATATTGACAAAAATCAGCATTGAAGAAGCAGCATGGCAGTGCCATTGTTGAAAAAGTTTTGCTACGGTCAAATTATGTGTCAATGTGCCCTTCGTCATTGCTGTAGCCACTCCACGTTGCTTGTCTGGACAGCAAAGCTACCTCATTCTGAAGCTTCTGTCCTCTTCTTTCCTATTATTTTGTTATGCATCAGGTAGCTTCTAGGCAGCTTAATTGTTTCTTCACACTATGTAAACCATTTAACTTCTCTGGCATCCTGCAGAAATTAAGCTCATTATGGACCCAGTGGCTCAAATGACACCATTTTCCCACAAGGTACAGCAGGGAACCGTATTAGTGGTAAAGCTCAAAGGAAAGAATACATCAACTGTGACACATGGCTGTAGAGGGAACGGAAGAAGAAAGTGATTTGTCAGATTATATTTGTGGTGGTCAAGTGAGGTTAAAAATGGTCAAGGGTTACAAATACTGATTCAGAATCTATTGTCAGAAAAACTAGCAAGGGGTTTTCTCTTTCATTATGATGCAAGCCCCCCTTCCTGCCTCCTCTCCCCCAACTTCCCCCCCGACACTGTCGTCCTAAGACATCTGAAATCCTTATCCTTTGACTTAAATTGGAATGAAATTAGTTAAACAGTAGAATAAATGTAGAAGACTAAATGAGAAAGGGGGAGAAATCCAGACGTTATTATTCAGTAGGATTTGTTGGTCAAATAAAGATTAAATTGAGTGAAGGTGATAGAATTTTGCCCAGCATTTGTTTGAAAGCTAGTCTTTTTGGGTTAGAAACTGGAGTTGAATCTGAGTGCTCCACAATGTGATTCAGAACACGATTTTCTCTAAATGTACTTGCCAGAGGTAAATGTAATAATTTATGGAGTGTGCAGAAAATGTTTTCTTCAGCTATTTGCTATTCAGAAAAGGTTTTCCTTTGCTCTTACTGTTAGGCTTTTATGCCGGCAGTCTTATTAAGGTCAAGCCCTATCAAAATATTACCTCTGGGGTCAAAAGAGTAGTGTAGTCCTTCCCAAGGCTATTACACATTTTGGTGATCAACTGCTAGAGGGCACTTAAGAGAGATCCAGAGCAGTACACCAGCCCCTGGAGAATGAAACAACATCTAGTTTTTGACAGCTTCCTGTAGTCATGAACTGGGAGATTTATGAGGTTAGATTTGATCTCTAGTCCTGTCTAAAGCCAGGTATGCTGCATGCTGCATTACTAAACAGGCTAGTAGGCAAAGCTAATATAGCTTTTTAAAGGTGAACTTGAAAGGCTACTTTTAAATCTCCAGCTAGCTAGCTAAATCCATTTTAATGCCAGCTGTGAGAATTAGGGAAATGCAATCTCGCAGGTACGTTTTATTAAAGCAAACAGCTAAAGAAACACTCTGTCTACTTTCTGTTAATGTTTCTTCAGCAGCAATTGAAGCACAAGCCTAGAAATGGTGAATTTTCATCTGTGTTGTTTAAAATACATCTATGTTGTTTAAAATTTCTAATATTCTCCTGTGTTGAAAGTAGCCAGGACTATCTCTTCAACCACTTCTGGAAGCTCTAGATCAATATGGTTTGACTCAGCATCTTAAGCATGCAAGGAACTTTGAAAAAATTTATACTCTTTTTATGTTATGTTACATCCATTTAAAAAATAATAAACTGACAGAAATCTAGTAACCTCCTCATAAAGAATAAAAGTAAGGAGACAAATTGTTATCAAATTGACAAATTGACATCTTACACTTTTATATATTATATATTGTGAAAAAAGTAAAGATTAAAATGTATTTGAGTGCTTGAACTGCATGAAAGTCAGCTTTAATATTTTACAGATACGATAAAACTGCTGAAGTATCTATGAAACACATGGTTTCGTATGTTTGACTGGAGCACAACTTTGAATTGGCCTGTAATTATTTCTAGTGCCCTAGGATCAGGTACCTGAAGTCCCAGACTTCAAAATCTGTGAATAAACCTTATGTCAGTCAATTAATAAGTGAAGTGAATAACTTCAGGAAAAAAGAGGTTTCTTTAGGGGAAACAGAATTATTCTGCTATTTGCAAACAGAAGAGAAAGGAACTTCAGGAAGAAAAGTAAGAAACATATTCCTGACAAACCCCAAAAGATAAATCCTGTAGGATTTATCCAAAAGGAGGATCTACGAGGCGTGTGATCATACAGCAGAGAGAGAGAGGCACAAGTCATATTTGTTTACAGCCCTTACTGGGTGTGTGTTGCTACCAACCATCACTCTGCCTAAGTGAAACCTTACTCCATGTAGCAATCCCATTAAAACCAATAGGCATGATAATCTGGCTCTCATCAGTGCTAAACAGATCTTTGTGTTTTAAAAGGCTGTAATTCACCTTTCTGTAAGTACAGACAAATGGTTCAGATTTTGTCTTATTTTTTACCTTTTCCTCCTCATTTCTTAATTGCTCTGAAATGCTAAAAGGCTTTCTCACCGCACTATTTTATTTCCTTCCCTTTAATTGATATTGTTTCACAGGAGATATCAATTATGAAGATGATAAATGGCTGTGTGTCTTTCCAGAAGCTGCTTCAGCAAGCTGTCGGACATGAGATTTATTCCTGACCTTAAGGTCAGGATTGGTTTTAGCATCAAAATGCAAAACAAAACAGGAGAGTGAGACTTAGTTTACTTAGAATTGGTGCAACTTGTCAAGTATGGTAGTGTGTTGTTACTTGATAATTAGTTCAAGACAAGCTTGAAGCTACTTCAAAGTACATTTTAAATCAGACCATACTGAAGAGTCTTTGGGGAGGCATCAGTAACAATTCAGTGGAAGAATAGGATGCTGTGAATGCTTGTTATTCAAGTATTTCCTTTCCTTATACATGAGTTATATGGAAACAGTAAGAACATATTTCTTCTTTTTCTCTCTTTGATGCAGATAAAAATACAAGTCAGCCAAAACACACAGTGAACTAAGAAAGGTGAAGCAAAACTCTCTGCAGACTTTAATCCAATTTCTAGGTTACCAGAGATGATGACAATAAAAATACTAATGAGAAAATCCTGAGTATGTATATTTCTGAACTAGCATAATATGGATCTTTGAACAAGAACAAATACAAGAAAAAGAATTTAAGATCTCTGAGATCTTTCATGCAAGTTTGCAAAAACCCTTGGGTGCTGAGTTCCTGGTCCATAAATGAGACTGTGGATGAAACAAAAAAAAAGCATAAGAGTTAGTAAAGTCTTGTTAACATTAAAAAAATCAAGACAATATTGCATTCATATCTTCTAATATAAAAGATTTTTTTTCAGTAATTTAAACATTCAGTACCTCTAAACGCAAAGTTTATATTATCATCAGTTTTCACTTCAAATCAAAGAATTCTAAAAGATATTTTTAAAACTCTATTATTCGTCAACAGGTAAGGGAGGTTAAGGAATTGTGTGTTTTACGTAGGATGGGTGAGTATACATTTTACACACTTTATTTTTGTCTTATTATCACCTTGAAGTAATATACTATATTCTAGATAAATGGCAGGCTTATCAAATACTACAATCTGTCCAGTATCATTTTTTTTTTTTGTGTCATTAATAAGATGTTGTAGTTTGAATTCTGATCACTCACACTAACAATTGACTGATACATATTTCAATAGGGGCTTAGGTTCACTGAAGGATTTGTGCCTGTCCTCAGTGATTATAATCAGAGAACCACAGAATGGTCAAGAATGGAAAGAGTGTGTGGAGGTCATTTGATCCAATCTCCCTGCTAAAGCAGGTTCGCCCAGAGCTGGTTGCCCTGGACCACGTCCATCTGGATTTTAAATGTCTCCAGGGATGGATACTCCACAGCTTCCCTGGGCAATCTGTGCCAGGCCTTGGTCACCCTTACATTGTAAAAGTGTTTGCTGATGTTTAGAGGGAGCCTCCTGTGTTTCAGTGTGCACCCATTACCTCTGGTCCTGTCACTGAGCACATTGAAAAGAACCTGTCTTCCGTATACCTTTCCTTCAGATATTTATATACATTAATGAGAACACCCTGAGTCTTCTTATCTCCAGGCTGAACAGTCTCAGTTCTCTCAGTCTTTTCCCGTAAGAGAGATGCTTCAATCCCCTCATCATCTTTGTGGCCTTTTGCCAGACTCTCTCCAGTATGTCCAAGCCTCTCATGTACTGAGGAGCCCAAAACTGTGGAACACTCTGGGTGTGGCCTCACCAATGCTAAGCAGAGGTGAAGAATTGCCTTTCTCGATCTACTGGCAACGTCTCCTAAAACAGCCCATGCTACCCTTAGCCTTCTTTACCACAAAGGTATGGTACCAGCTCATGTTCAGCTTGGTGTCCATCAAGACAGCCAGGTCCTTTTCTGCAAAACTGCTTTCCAGCTGGGTAATTCCCAGCATATATACTGGTGCGTGGAGGTGTTCCTCCCCAGCTGCAGAAATTTGCATTTTCCCTTGAAAATTTCCCTGTCAGCTAATTTCTCCAGCCTGGTGAGGTCTCCCTTGAGGGCAGCACAACTCTCTGGTTTATCAGCCATTCTTCCCAGTTTTGTAACATAAGCAAACTTGCTGGAAGGCCTCATCTACTTGGTTCTTGCTGATCAGGTGGCCTATGGGAGACACCCACTACAATGTCACCCCTACCTGTCTGTTTGTATGTCACCCGTATCAGTGATGAAGGTCTGTGCTCCTTTTCTTTTCTGAACTGTACAGAACCCAGTCACAGAGCGTTTTCAGGATTTTTTTGGTGGTCCAAATCCATTTTTCCATACTTTGTTTTATGGTTCTCTGAAATTCATTGGTTTTGCTCAGCACGGCTTTTGCTCTTTGGAAGTGTAACCACAAAGGAATGGTAAAGGAACATACGCCCATCATATATTTTGCTTTTTCTAAGATGTGTACTGTAACTATAGTATGTAAATTACAAGACATGATATACTGGGGACCTGAGGGGTTTACACTACAAGGCAGGTGATAAGCAACATTTTCTGTATGGTTATGGCAAAAACCGTTATGATATTCATTGGGACTGCATTAAGCAGTGCTTTCCTTATATCTGAATTCATGCCAGGGTTAGATACACAAGGGTAAATTAAGTGCATTTATGCCAAGAATAACTCCTCTGTGAATTCAGTAAAACCTTCATACAAACAAGCATACTATCTATTTTTTAAAAATGCTTTAGATGTCTATACATTCATTTTTGGTTGTAGAATATCCAACAGAGTACAGCAAGTGGTTGGATATGATATTGTCACAAATTTTATACAAAAATAAAAGCAGAAAATAAATCTTTGTACTTCTACTCCTTTTTAAAACAGTGTGAATTTTTTATCTTTAGAAATAATCCCAGTGGTTTTATACGAGAGGAGGGAGATGCTACAAAGCTTGAAATGGGAAAGAACTTTATCAGAAGTGATATTACATTATCTGCTAGTATTGACAACTTCTACCATTGACCTAATCTGTGATATGAGAGTAAAAGAGAAGTGGCACAAAACTTGCTATATCAAGACTTAAGCTCATGAAAAGGGAAAATAAAATGACAAAAAAATATTAATCACTGAAATAAATAAAGCATAGTCTCTCAAAGATCATTAGAAATGTTTGACTGACCACTGTGCAAAGTGGGGGGAGAAAATCTAAGTTAGAAACAAAATCAGGTCTGTGTCCTTCCTACGCTGAGGATCTCAGAGCTGGACACTGCACTCCAGGTGGGGTCTAATGAGAGCAGAATAGAGAGGGAGAATCCCCTCTCTCACCCTGCTGGCCATGCTGCTTTTGCTGCAGCCCAGGACACAGCTGGCTTTCTGGGCTGCAAGATCACGTTGCCAAGTCATGTCCATCCTCCCCTCCACCAGCACCCCCAAGTCCTTCTTGGCAGGGCTGCTCTTGCTCTGTTCATTCCCCAGCCTATGTTGGTATTGGAGGTTAACCCGACCTTTGTGCAGGACCTTGCACTTGGTTAAACATTATGAGATTCCCACGGGTTCCCTTCTTGAGCTTGTCCAGGTCCCTCTGGATGGCATCCCATCCCTCAAGTGTGTCAACTGCACCGCTCAGTGTGGTGTCATTTGCAAAGTAGTAGGGGATGCACTCAGTTGCTTTGTCTATGTCACTGATTAATTGAACAGCATTAATTGAGTAGCACCGGTCCCAGTACAGATTCCTGAGGGACATCATTTGTCACCAGTGTTCATCAGAACATTGAGCCATCAACCACTACCTCCTGGATGCTGCTGTCCTACCAATTCCTTATTCACCCATCAAATCTATCTCCAATTTGAAGACACTGTGACTATGTGAAAGGTCTTACAGACCCTGGGTAGATGACATCTGTAGCCCTTTCCCTGTCCACCGATGTAGTCATTCCACTGTAGAAGGCCACTCGTTTGGTCAGGCCAAACTTGCCCTTGGTGAAGCCATGCTGGATGTCTTGAATCAACTCCCTGTCTCTCATGGGCCTTAGCATAGCTGCTTCTGTTCCATGATTTTTCCAGTGACAGAGGTGAGGGTGACAGGTTGGTGGTTCCCAGTGTCCTTTCTACTACAAACAACTGAAAATATTGTCATATGTTAGATCATGTCCCAAACAATAAATTCAGACTCATGCTGAAGAAAATGATAAGACCTGTAAGACAACACAGAATACAGCATTTTTGCATTTCCTGAAAGTGTGGCACAGTATGTGAGTACTAAGAATTTCAGATCAGTGTGTAAAAGTAGTACTTTATTGAATAGAGAATATCAGCCATGATGTAAAGCTTTCTTTAGAAAGCCAAACTCCAAAGAAATTTAGAAAACTATCTGTGTGCTTGGGAATGACACAACACTAAGTAACAACAAAATACCCACTGAATTATTAGGCAGAAAGAAAAAAATTGGTCAGAAATTATCACTTTATTTTGTTGTTTATTGATTTCTGTATGTTCTTTAAAGGTGGAAATGAAGTGAAATGGAATGAAATATGTTGTACTTCTTCTTCTTTATAATTTATTAAATCCAACCTCTGGATACTAAAAACCCACATACAGTTTTAACATGAAGCAAATATTTCTCTCTCAATACTCTCCTCTGTGGAAATAAAAT
Organism: Eulacestoma nigropectus; assembly: GCA_013397775.1. Classification (NCBI taxonomy): domain Eukaryota; kingdom Metazoa; phylum Chordata; class Aves; order Passeriformes; genus Eulacestoma; species Eulacestoma nigropectus. Next base: position 830,514 of record VZTE01003146.1, on the reverse strand, counting down.
TTGAATTTATCCCTTTCAAAGCAGTAAAAAATACAATCTTGACATGACATTTACATTGCATTGAAGGAGTCAATGAATCTGTGACAATGAATTAGCATTGAATTAATGCAAAAAAAGTACACTTTCTCTTGCATTCCTAAATGTGAGCAAAGGAACTTATATGATCTTTCACATGATCTTTGAGGAGATCTTATCTTTGCAAAATTCCGAGATGGAATGTATTGACATTCCCTGAACTCTTTGCAGATGAGGCATTTAAAATGAAATATAAATCTATGTGTGCCTGTAAAATTATTCAGAGTTCTTTAGCTAAGTTAAACAAAAACAATATTCGACATCTCAAGAAATTTATTGAAACATCTAGAAAAACTATACTTTTAATGGAGGAAGAAATTAATGACAAAGATAGAATAGAATGCCTTTCTTTCTACATCTGGTTTTAGCTGCAGATGGATGAAAAGAAGCTTTTTGAGGTGAATTATCAGAAGTGAGAAATAATTTTTTTGACACAAACAAGTGGTGATATACTAGTGATTCCAAAGAATAGGTAAGGTACTATGTCTGTTAGTATATTAAAAAAATTTAAAGATTAATACACTCCTTCCGTCCTACCTATATGATGTGACTGATTCTGTAGTGGCTTATTCTATGTCATGAATACACATCTTTTGGAGTTAGTGAACTTACTAGAGAGAGAACTGTAGAACAGGAAAGGAAAGAAGAATTTAAGTCTGAGTCAAGTATAAAATAAGCAGAGATGTGTAGTGATCTGGTATGGTCATGATATGAAAGGCACCACTCATACTGGGCCATAAAGGAAACAGAGGCTTGTATTAGACACTTACAGTCGATTTTCATACACTTTTTACTGCTATCTCCGTAATATATAGCAACCTATAGCATGTTTTATAGCAATCACTTTATTTTACATGATAAGTGCTCTTAAGTCCGAGTTTGGGTGCAGAAACCAGTCTCTAACACTGACAGTGCGTAGTATTTGCAGGAAAACCTGAAATGGCGGGGATTTACGTGGGCCTTTTACTTTATTTCTAGGTCCTCAAAGGGAAAATATAATCTGTTGGAAAAAATAGTAGTTCTTTACCTTGAAGAGATAAATCTCCACTGCTGCTACATTTATATATTGCATGCCATTGTTTTCTATTCTCTTGATAAATATATTAAAAATAATGCTTTTATGCCTTTTTATTTTTAGTCTTTCAAGACTAAGTATATTTTAACTTTCCTCAAGAAAGTTAAAGAATATATTATATACTATATACAATAGTATATAGTACTATAAACTATTTTGCTATTCTATGAAATGCTGTTTTTATAATTTTTTTCTGCAAATTTGCTGTACAGCTCTAATGTTTCAGACCATAGGTGTTTATTTTTAAAGAAGGGACAATAATTTTCTTTACATGCCATTTGTGTCTGGATACTCTGGAAACACATACCAGCAATAAATACTGCAGATGGTGTCAAACAGTACGTGAAGGTGCAGGAGATAATGAATAAAACATTTTTTTCTAAGGTCTGTGATTCATTGTTCTACCTGATAATTGTTTATGTAAATAATATATGTGATATATGTAAACAATACATGCCATACAGGAAATGCTGAATACAAGGAACCTTTACAAAGAAAATCTTTCTTAAAATTATTTTGTTATCAGATTGGGAAAGGAAAAGAACAAATGAACTTATTCAGTATTTATGAATAGATGAAAAAAGACAGGAGTATCTTAGGTTTCACAGTGTGTATCCACACCAAATAAGTTGTTCTTATCCTATATTGTCATTTTTATCTGTTTATATAACAGTATGGCAACCCTTATTTTAGAGGAGAGAGCTGAGAGAATGAAAGAAGGTAGCAAAGTTTCTTTTTCTGAGAAAAATGCATTACTAACTTTCCCTTATGAGCTAAAATGGCACACTTCTAAATGTAGCAAAACAACTCAAAACAACTCCTTGAGATTTCTGCTAGATTTTATACTTAAATTATAACAATATGCCTCTTTGCGAATTATATATCCAGATTTAGGAAAGAAAGAAGTGTTATACCCCACATGGTAAAGCATCACTTAACAGAACGAGAAGTTCTATGTCAGTGTTTCTAAGCAGTTTAATTCTGAAGGCAAAAAATCACATTAAAAAAATAGTTATGCTCCTTACTAATTTATTAGAGGTATATGCTGTTTTCTTGGAGAGAAAAGAAAATGCAAAACCCCATAAGCCAAACTTTGAATTGCACAATATGGTAAATCAAGAGCTATCCTTTTAAAAAGATGAGTCTTTCACATGCATAATTTCCATTTATAGCAACATAGACATTAATGCAATAACAAACCCACAAAAACCCACCAATACCTTGCTAAAAATCTTTGTCCTTTATTAAGAAGTGTATTGTTTCCTAAACTGGATTACCACAATATTGGATATAAACCAGTGATAAAGCCTAATTTTCATACACATGCATGGTTTTGTATTAGCACCTGGGCTATGGTGGTTTTAAAGGGAGAAAAAATATATATAAGCTTAGGATATGAGTTGATCTCCAGCTGATTTTAGTTGCTTAGGAGCCAAATTATACTAAACTCCAAAAGTCATGCTCAAATACTTCCATGCAGTGAAGCAAATCTTTCAGCTGTCAGGTGTCTGCTGCCACATCTTCATGCTGTAGGAACACACTGACGCAGGAAGCACTGAACAATGACAGATCTAAGTCACAAGGAATAAAAGGTATTTAGGAATTCTGCAGGTGTCAATTTAGCTTCTTAACAGATTTAAAAAAAAAAAAAATTGATTTTATATTACCAGAGTGGTTTCAAACACAAAATAAATCCAGTTCCTTTACTGGAATGATTTAAGGTCAAGAAAATGCATTTTTGTTTATAAGTGCCTTGGAGAGGTAAGGTCTTTGTAATTTACCTTATGAAATTGGAATGGTGAAAGTGAATACCTTCTACCCTCATAGTAATGTCAAAAGTGGTTTTCTTAGGAATAAGGCTATCTCCCTGGTCACTTCATTTTCCAGAACATTCTGATTTGGTAATATGTCACTAGAGGGTGCTGCAAAGTTGTCTTCCAATGTATTATAGAGATAGCTAGTATTTATTTTAATGTTTGTAGAAAATAGAGATCCAAACTTTCAGGATAGAAAATCTCTATGAAGTACTGATGAACTATCACTGGCTGATAGGCTTGAATGTCATAATCTGCAAGAAAGGTAGAAAAATTTTCAAGTTTAAATGAGAGACCCAAAACATAAGTTAATGAATAATAGTATGTTTTAGGTTTTCATTAGATGCATTAGAAAGGATCTTGATTAGGACACCTTTGCACAATTATATAATAATTCAAATTTATTTCAAGCATGTCTTCTGACCATTAGCATGCCATTATGTTAAGTAAAGAAGATTAATTAAGAAGGTAAGAACTGTACCTTTCTGGAAAGACTGAAGTAAAATCTTGTTCTTTAATATAATATGAGGACCAAGCTTTTTTTTTTTTTTCCCCATTGTCGTTACAAAGACTTCTAAAGGGAAAAAAAAACCCAATAGAAGAAATAGTGTGGTATGGTGTTGGCTGAATTGTGTATAAATAATACAAATCACAGCCTACACTTCTGAACTATCGTGTGTACTTATAACCTCTAAAAGATGGTGGAAAACATTGTGACTTTGCCAAATCACTAAATTACAGTGAGGGGCACCTGCAATATCTACACTTCTGGCAGATTTAAGAGACTATGAGAAATAATAGAGAAAACAGCTACCAATTAAAAGCCTCCAATTAAAAAAAAAAAAGATAATGAGCACTGAAGAGTGATACAGGAGTATGTGTGATTAATGCATTAGCATGAGTGTCATAATTTCAGCCAAATGCAGTTCAGATGTGATTGCTGTACATGGTGGTGAAGGATTATAAAAGAAGCCCATCTTATTCATGTACATCCTCTTTGCTTTTGTTTGATAACTTTGTTGCCCCAGCTTTCCCTTACTTGTGATAGCTTTATTAAAATTAATTTCCGATGCATTTGCACACCACTCATTATATTGCCCAGTAACAGACTATGTTTATGGATACTGTTTTTGAACTTAAAGGGACTAGTGCAAGACACCATAATGTATTTGGAGACCCATAAATTCCCAGGACCTACTGCTGACACAGCAGTGCAAGCTACTGCCCCTTCTTGCAACCCTGGAGCGCTGCTGGAACCATGACACAAAGATTTCCACCTGTGGGAGCAGTGTCACTCAGCACGGAAAGAGCTGCCTTGTCTTAGGAAAGAGGACTAACATGGTTGTGAAGTGCACAGATTTAACAAGTTACTTGGAAAACTTTTTCAAGAACTGTCTTTTTGACTGCACAGTCATTTTCAGGGAGATGTGGGTTCTCTTGGCCCATCCTCTGCCAGGCTGCTACGTATTTGTGTAGTAGTGTACCTCAGATGAAAAGCAGCTCTGTATGAAGCTCAGACCCCATGAGCTGGCTGCTGGCTTCTACTGAGAAGCTTCCCCTGCTGCTGTGGCCCGCATGCTACCCTTCCTCCAGCACCTCAGGTTGCCAACAGTTTTCTGACCTTCCTCAGAGGTAATTCTCTTTACTTTCCCTGTCAAGCTCAGATGCACTTTTCTATCAGGCAACAAAAGAATGCAGTGAGAACCTTTGCACACTATTCCATGTAACTGTTGGACTCTAGGAGCTCCTCACAATGCTTTTCAGTCCTTTAGGGCTTTGAAAACAGCATGAAAGGACTAGAAATAGGGTGGAGGGGAATATTCTCAGCAAGGTCACAAAAATGATCTAGTTGTTATTGACATTTTTGCCTCTTACAGCCACCCATCTAAGAATAGAATGAAATCCTTGTCATTTATCTCCCTCAGTGGATCCTAACCCTGTCACAAACTGAAAATTATTTCCTTTCCACAATAGATACTGCTATATCTGAGCAGTAGTTAGCAGTTACTGTGTCAGTGTAAAGCAATAGGCAACTCTGATAAGTAGCTTATTGACACAGTACATGGTAATTTCTCAGCTGGAACAATTGTGTCAATACACACTTGGGAAATTTATAATTCATGGAAGTGCTATTAGTAAATGATATGTCATTAGAGAGAGATCTCTAGTCCATAGGTACCCACATGTAATACCATGGTCTGGTTTAGCAGTGAATTGATGCATTCAGAAATAAATATTTTAAGCAATTAATGTATTATACTTAATGATAAATATGCATCCCCAAAACAACAGGAAGAAACATAACACTTTGGAGTTTTAAAGCTTAGATCTTACTGCTAAATTAATAGAGAAAATAAAATCAGTCACTGATCCTAGTTACACTTAAACAACTGTAATGTTTGTGGATTTCTCTTTCAAAGCATTTGAGCTACAGTGGTGATGAAAAAACTTCCACAGAGTGTCTTCATTTTTCACTGTAGTCTTCTATAACTTCATAATATCTAAACCAATTTAAACCTGTGTTAATAAAAATGCTTTGAACTGAGACCTTGCATGTCAACTTGCAACACAGAAAGAATTTTTACTGTCAAGTTATGATCCTCTGAATTAGAAGTTGCTTTATAATTGAAATGCTGACACAGACTTCTAATTGTAGAGGTGTTGGCAGGTGCTGCTATGCTAGCATTATATTAGCAACTTGTGCATGTGAATCTTGTTCATTAAAGCTTATGCTTATATCGTATGCATACAGATTATAGGCTGTAGAATGACAGCTGTGTAAAATCAGTCAAATTAAAACACACACTATAGATAAAAACAGTCACATATTAAACAGATTAAATTACTATCCTTCAAAGTTTCTTCCACTTTAAAAATATATATGGAAAATATTTTTAGAGCTACCTGCTTACAAGTAAAATAGTTTATGCAATGGTTTCCGATACAGCATTAATCATTAAGGGAAAATAAAAATATGTCTTCTCCTTTAACTAAACATTAAATTACCTCAACTATAGCAGTAGACTGAATTGCAAGTGAATAGACCATGGATCTAATTGCTGTAGTGTTCCAACCCTCCAAGCACTGCAGATGTTACGCAAATAGTTTTGTGTTCATTTTCAGATTGTAAAATCTGGTCCTTTTTGCAAAATCAGAATGGATACCAACATGCATGCACCCAGAGTTTAAAAAAAAAAAAAAAAAAAAATCACTGAATTCCCCTATGTCTGGTTACTAGAAAAACCTTTCAAACACAAACTTGTTTTAAGCAGTATTAGTGACTGATCTACACCAAAACGCTTGACCAAAAGGTAGTAGACTTAGGTAAAATTTGGATCTAAATCTCACTGAGCTGCTGGTTTCACTGAGGGTTTTTGTGTGTGCATATTGAGAATGTTTGGGCTGTGAAGTACCAGTGTGCTGTGTTGGTACAAGTGTCTTCATACGCCTTTTCTATCCTGTCTCCATCCTGCAGAAGGTCATGGTCCCAGTGTGGAAATTGCTGATAAGTTTTGCTGGTGTATGTTAGCTTATTTCCTTCTCTGTCTAATGACGATTTACCATGTAAGTGCCTTAGGGATGAGACCTGTGGTAGATGTTGAAATAACAAAAATCATCCCAGCTTTTAAAACAGTAAGGCTCCTTTCAACTTTCTAATGTTTCCATACGCCTTCATTGGGGAATTCCTGCTTTCAGGGTTACAATGCAGATGCTAGTAGACTTAAATTATTTAAAATACAAACAAAACCATAACCAAATTAAAAAGAAAGAAACATTTTTTACTTTTTAAAAAAATTCCTTT